>PGTU02005735.1:0-28941 GCA_002896215.2 Cicer echinospermum
TTTCCTAATTTATTTGAGATTGTCGTATGCTAGTATGAGAATCTTTGTAATTATTAATATAGTATATGTTAGCATGACACTTAGTATTCTCTCAGGTAACTAGTGTTATATATTGATTAACTTGATTTGTTTGTAAGACTTTATATTTTTTAAATGTAAATTAATGGCCAGCATTTAATATTTATCTTCGTTAAATAAGTTACTTTATTGTGTATTTAGTTTTTTAGTCAATATTAATTATACAAATACAATAATAAATCTTTATAGTAGTATGGGGATTGTAGATGTAAAAGTTGAAAGTTATACCAACAGCTACACCACCGTTAGGTAAAAAGCTATGTGGTTTGTCCAAGGACAAAAACAGGTCACTATAAATTAGTGACAGCGCCCAAGCCAGGTATTTGCATATATTGGTCGTGAAAATTTTGTCCGTTGATATATATTTTGAGTTAATATACCCCAGGTTTTTGCTTTCTACCTCCATCTTTTTGCTGTCACTAAAATGAATTTCTTGTACTGGCTTTTTATTTAGTTTTTGTAATTTTTTTATTTGGATTTAGTCCATATAAAATTGAAGACTATTAGTTTTAAGTCTCTAACATCAAATCCCAAAAGTTATAAAAAAGAATAACTGGCAAACCGTCGTGGCACGGAAGAGATTGATTTTCTAAAAAACCACTACGCCAAAAATGACATTTTAACAGCGCCCATTTTACAGCGCTTGCTAAACACAAGCGCTGTTGTAATTATATTTTAAAAATAACGGAACCTATTACAGCGCTTTTGATTCAAAGCGCCTGTACAAACAAGCGTTGTAGCTAGGGTCATATAACGTTTGCGCATCACGTTATAAGGCTATTTACAGCGCTTGTCAAAAAAAGCGCTGTAAAAGGAAGCGCTTCTCGCGTATCAGTTACAACGCTTTTTTCACAAGCGCTGTAAAACACATGCGCTTTTCATGTGAATTTAACTACCTATTACAGCGCCTTTTTCACAAGCGCTGTAAAACACATGCGCTTTCATTGAATTAACTACCTATTACAGCGCTTTTTTCACAAGCGCTGTAAAACACATGCGCTTTCATTGAATTTAACTACCTATTACAGCGCTTTTTTCACAAGCGTTGTAAAATACATCTTTAAAATAATTATATACGTTGGAAACCTTCATATCCTCTACATCTTTCAAATAATTATATACGTTGGGAACCCTAATATCCTCTACGTACTGTGCGGCCATCTACGTTGTCTTAAGGTATTTTTTACACATGATCTGTTATGTTTGTTACATATATATTAAATCTACTAAAAATGTTAACTATATATATATATATGTGTGTGTGTGTATAAATCTCTTTTACACATGATCTGTTATGTTTTGAAATTGTCAAAAAATTGTCAAAAACTCATACCACATGATCTGTTCTGTTTTGAAATTGTTAGTTGATATTGGTTTCTTTTTGAAACTTGTTGATATGTTTTGAAAGCTTATTATTTTTGTTACTGCATTTATATAGGTGGTATAATATGGATATGGAAATGGATTTCAGCCAATCGATTGTCAAAAGAGTATGAAATTGGAGTGAAGGAGTTTGTTGAGTTTGCAGTGAAGAATGCAAAAGATCCAAATAGAGTAGTTTGTCCTTGTTTTAAAATGTTGTTTTGGAAAACGTGTTAGAGAAGATGAATTAGAAGGACATCTAGTATGTAATGGAATTGATCAAAGCTACACATGTTGGATAAGACATGGTGAGAAAAAAAAGGAAACATTAATTTTTGAGAATAGTTCGACATATGCTTCAACTGACTTCGATACAGATATACATATGAGCCGGACCGAGTTGATGAGATTGCAAAAGCAGTTGAAGAAGATCTTCGAGATTGTCCTAAAATGTTTGAAAGTTTGTTGAGTGATGCAGAGAAAGAATTATATAATGGTTGTAACTAAATTCACAAGACTGTCAGCGATATTAAAGTTGTACAACTTAAAAAGCGAGTAATGGATGGTCTGATAAAAGATTTACAGAATTATTAAACACTCATAAAAGATATGTGCCAGATGATAATGAACTTCCCAGTCGAACCTACGAGGCTAAACGGATTTGTGTTCTATTGGAATGAGTTACGAAAGGATTCATGCGTGTCCTAACGATTGCATTTTATTTCGAAATGAATATGAACTACTTAAGGCGTGTCCGAAATGCAATGTCTCTCGATATAAGAAGAAAGAATCTACTCCAGCAAAAGTCGTGTGGTATTTCCTATAATACCAAGATTTAGGCGCATGTATCGCAGTGAAGAAGATTCAAAAACACTTGACATGTCATGCAGATGAAAGAATTAGAGATGGAATGTTTCGACACCCTGCAGATTCCCCACAATGGGCAAAAATTGATCACGAGTATCCTGAATTCGGGATAGAGTCAAGAAAATCTAAGACTTGCACTTTCTACTGATGGAATGAATCCACATGGTCTTCAAAGCATCTCACATAGCACGTGGCCTGTGATTTTGGTAATATATAACCTACCTCCATGGTTATGTATGAAGCGTAAGTTTATGATGTTGTCTCTGTTAATTTCTGGACCCAAACAACCGGGAAATGATATCGACGTATACTTGACTCCTTAATTGAAGATTTAAAAATTTATGTGGGAGACAGGTGTGGAAGTTTATGATGGGTATAGGAAAGAGTGTTTCAATTTGAGGGCTATGTTGTTCGGCACAATTAATGATTTCCAGCATATGGTAATTTTATCAGGGATATAGCATTAAAGGTCAGTGTGCATGTCCTATATGTGAAGAGAGTACAAATTGGATGCGGTTGAAAACATTGTAAGAAGAATGTGTTTCTTGGACATCGTAGATTTTACCTTATAGTCATCAGTATCGTGGGTGGAGAAATGCATTCAATTGGAAAATCAGAGGAAGGTAAAGCTCCTTTAGCACCGACTGGATATCAAATACTTGAAAAAGTACAAGGTTTGACCAATAAATTGGCAAACCTTTTGCGGGAGAGCTAGTGAAAACTGGGTGGAAGAAAAAGTCAATTTTCTTTGAATTGCCATATTGGAAGTCATTGTATGTAAGACATTTCCTCGATGTGATGCATATTGAAAAAAATGTATTTGAAAGTGTTATTGGTACGTTACTCAATGTTCCAGGAAAGTCTAAAGATGGCGTCAACGCAAGATTGGACTTGGTCGATATGGGAATAAGAAATGAACTGGCTCCAGTAAAGAAAGGAAATCGCACATATCTACCTCCAGCCGCTCATACTCTATCTAGAAAGGAAAAAATTGTTTTATGTAAATTTCTACACGAAGTTAAAGTTCCAGAAGGATACTCTTCGAACATTAAAAATTTGGTTTGTATGAAAGACCTCAAGTTAAAAGGTTTGAAGACCCATGATTGTCATATTATAATTGAGCATTTGCTACCAATAGGTATACGTTCCATTTTACTGAAAAAGTTCGACTAGCCTTAACTAGATTATGTTTCTTCTTCAGGGAAATTTGTAGTAAAGTGATCGACCCTCAGAAATTACCGACATTGCAGAGGGAATTTGTGTTACTTTGTGTGAGCTTGAAATGTATTTCCCACCATCGTTTTTGATATAATGGTTCACCTTACTGTTCATCTGGTTAGGAGAACACAACTTTGTGGGCCAGCTTATATGAGATGGATGTATCTGATAGAACGATATATGAAAAAATATTAAAAGGGTACGTAAAAAGTAGAAGTCGACCAGAAGGTTGTATTGCTGAACGATACATTGTTGAAGAGGCTGCTGAATTTTGTACTGAATATCTGTCCAATGTTGAATCCATAGGGCTTCCCATGTCTCGTCATTCGGGAAGACTATCAGGAGAAGGGATAACTGGAAGGAGACTACTGACTATATCAAGGACAGAATGGGAGCAGGCACAATTGTATCCAGGAACGGGACCCATTTCAATGGCACCTTATCGAATGTCGCCATTGGAAGTAAATGAGCTCAAAGGCCAAATTGGAGACTTATTGGAGAAGAAATTCATCAGACCAAGTGTATCACCATTGGGAGCTCCAGTTTTGCTAGTTAAGAAGAAGGACGGAAGCTCGCGCCTATGTGTGGATTATAGACAGCTTAACAAGGCAACTATTAAGAATCGTTATCCTCTGCCACGAATCGATGATTTGATGGATCAATTGAGAGGGGCCGCGATATTTTCGAAGATTGACTTGAAGTCGGGTTACCATCAGATTCGAGTAAGGGAAGGAGACATTCAGAAAACAGCTTTCAGAACCCGCTACGGACATTATGAATACCTGGTTATGCCGTTTGGAGTTACCAATGCACCGGAAATTTTCATGGACTACATGAACAGAATCTTTAATTCATTCCTTGATAAATTCGTGGTGGTATTCATTGATGATATATTGATTTATTCAAGGACTGAGGAAGAACATGGAGAACATTTACGACAAGTTCTTGAGATTTTGCGCGAGAAGCGATTGTATGCCAATCTGTCGAAGTGTGAATTTTGGCTAGAGAAAGTGAATTTATTGGGACATGTGATAACCAAGGAAGGAATCGCTGTAGATCCGGCTAAGATTGAGGCGGTTCTTGCTTGGAAACAGCCTCAGACTGTCACTGACATACGGAATTTTGTAGGACTGGCAGGGTACTACAGGAGGTTTATCGAAGGTTTTGCTAAGATTGTGGCTCCACTGACACAACTTACCAGAAAAGATCAACCGTTCGCATGGACGGAGAAGTGTGAAGAAAACTTCCAGTTACTAAAGAGAAAATTGACGACCTCACCTGTATTGGTATTGCCGCAATCAGAAGAACCCTATGAAGTTTATTGTGATTGCATCTCACCAAGGGTTAGGGATGTGTTCTGATGCAACACAAGAAAGCTTGTGCTTATGCCTCGAGACAAATGAAGATTCATGAGAGGAACTATCCTACTCATGATTTGGAGCTTGCCGCGGTTGTTTTTGCATTAAAGATCTGGAGGCACTATTTATATGGGTGCACGTTCACCGTGTTCAGCGACCATAAAAGCTTGAAAATATTGTTGATCAGAAGGAGTTGAACATGCGCCAGAGACGATGGATGGAGACTCTCAAGGACTTTGATTTCACGCTGCAGAGTACCACCCTGGGAAGGCCAATGTAGTGGCTGATGCGTTGAGCAGAAGAAGTGTATCGGTGTCTTCACTAATTATGTCTAGACAACAAGAGTTGTGGGAAGCTTTTAGAGACCTGCACTTGAACGTAGAGTTTGCGCCGGAAATTTTGAAATTCGGGATGATTAAAATCTCGAGTGGACTACTTGAAGACATTGCGAATTCTCAGGATGACGTCTTAATTCAAGAGAAGAGGAATCTAATAGTACAAGGGAAGACGACTGAGTTCAAGATTGGGGCAGATAATGTTTTGCGGTGTTATGGTAGGATTTGTGTACCAGAAATTACAGATATGCAGAAGACGATTTTAGAAGAGGCACATAAGAGTAAGCTGAGTATTCATCCTGGAGCAACAAAGATGTATCAGGATTTGAGGCAGAATTATTGGTTGCCAGGAATGAAGAAACATGTGGCGGAATATGTATCCACTTGTCTAACTTGTCAGAAAGCGAAGGTGGAACATCAGTGACCTGCTGGGATGTTGCAACCTTTAGATATACCTGAATGGAAGTGGGACAGCATTTCCATGGATTTATAACCGGATTACCAAAGACAAGGAGAAAGAATGATTCCATATGGGTGATAGTGGATCGACTAACTAAATCTGCTCACTTTTTGCCCGGTAAGGACCACCTATTAAGGTAGATCAGCTAACGGAGATCTACATTGCTGAAATTGTGAGGTTACACGGGGGTACCATCGAGTATTGTATCAGACCGTGATCCGAAGTTCACATCGCATTTTTGGGAGCATTGCACGAAGCGTTAGGAACGAAGCTACGATTGAGTTCAGCTTACCATCCACAAACGGACGGACAGACTGAAAGACGAATCAGTCCTTGGAAGATCTGCTGAGAGCATGTGTACTAGACGATAGGGGAAGCTGGGATGATGTACTTCCGTTGATTGAATTCACTTACAACAATAGTTTCCATGCAAGTATTGAAATGGCACCATAATGAGGCTTTATATGGGCGCAAGTGTCAAACGCCCTTGTGTTGGTATAAAGACGGTGAAAATATGATTGTCGGACCAGAGATGGTACAACAGACCACAGCTAAAGTAAGGAAGATCAAGGAGAAAATGAAGACTTCACAAGATCGCCAGAAAGAGTTACGCGGACAAGCGTCGCAGACTTTTGGAATTCGAACAGGGTGACCATGTATACTTCTGAGAGTCACACCTACTACTGGGTGTAACACCCTGGAACCCAAATTGAAATAAAAAGGTAAAATGCACTAGTTTTAAAAGAGATTCGCAGCGGTTCCAAAATAGAGTACATATATATATATATATATATATATATATATATATTATATATATATATATATAATATATATATATATATATATATATATAATATATATATATTTTAATACTTTAAGGTTCAAGACGTCACATTCACGCTTACACAAATGCTTGCATAAAAATTTTCAATAAAAAAATTCTTAATATCGAATACAGTTGATGTTCATTAAATAAATACTTTTGATATAAAAGCAAGTTCTAAACTTAGAGACAATTAATTTCTACCTCTGAATAACCGATAAAATAACACAATTGATCAATCAAATTTACAAAAATCTAAATTGTTCATAACTCAACAAAATACGAAAAATTACTCCCACCCAATATCACCTATTCAGAGCGTGGATCCCCAATCGATAACCTGAAATAACTGCGCTCTCGCAAGCGCCAAACACAAGCAACGAGGGGTGAGCTTCGAAAACATGTAATAGTATAAAATAATTGAGAAGAACACGTAAAAAAAATATTAAACACCGTATCATATCAAATCACAACCAACAAGAATAATCAAGGTTAAAACATTGATACAATCGACAACATCAAGTAAGTAAATACACAAATCAAGTAATGTTATGCATGCTCTTATACTCTAGACTCCTCCTCTTTCTTTGGTACCATTCTAACTCTGAAGTACTTGGTTAGGAGGCTCAATACTATGCCACCATGCAAGTGGACGGACAATTCAAATTGGACATGTCCTCATAGATCCCTCAACTCAACCCGAGACACATATACGTGACAGTCGAGGTAAAACGTGTGTTGCGTGGTAGCTCCCGACATTTGGAGTGCTACCTCCAAGTCACCTAGGAATTCCCCACCCGAATACCTCCAAGGTCTAACAATCTTGCCTTAAGGCTCAACAGCAGACCGCCACGATCAGGCTCATTCAGTTGTACTTCCCCATAATCACTAGGCTTGTCAGGCCCTACCTATATGATGACCAAATAATCTCCACTTCAAAAGTTATCAACAACTACTTTCTCCCCTCGTTGTCCTAGGTTACTTACTCCATTAAGAGAACCATCATTGGCACGGGTCGAATTTGTCACTATTCAATTAAACACAATACGCATTTCATGATATTCATCAGGGTGGTAATATCACAAGTCAGGGAGCACACATCGTCATTGCAGATTTTCCATAGTCATACATTACATTCAGAATTTATCATCATAATACGTCATCTCTAACAATAAAGGTCTACGCTCACATATAATAATAATAATAATACTAGACCATTCACACACACCACATCAATTGCAAGGCAAATAATTACAATTCATCACATTTTATATCATATATCAGTATCAAGGATAGATATAAACAAAACACAGAATGAATCAAATACACAATTCTACAATAATTCAACTATCACACGATCTTCATAAATCAAATCAAACAACATCCTATAAAAGTTTCTAATTCGTATTTTAACCTCACAAAATTCAAGTTTGCTCATTAGTCAATTATTACTCAAAGGGCTTCTGCCATACGTAGCGAGCCTCGAATGAATTGTGGGAAATACGGTATTCCCGTTCATCTCACTTAATTTATACTCATGCATTCGAACTCATTCTCACCCCATACCTCAATTTGACGCTTTCATAAGATAGAAGGACCATAATGATTTTCAGCAACCATGAGATGTCGACAACACGTCCAAACGAGTCCAAAAGCATCGACGAATTTGCAGAGTCAATGAAACGTGGCTGATAATTTTCCCGAGGCATAAAAATCAGCATTATATAATTAATAAAAATATTAGGCGAAGAAACATATTCAAAACGTCGTGAAACATGTTATTAGAAAAGGTCTCACCGACGTACTGGGGCGCCGACAGGGTCCGGCATCAACTTCACCGAAACACACAATCGAGTAGTTCTTCTTGAAGGTTTCAACGAGAGGAATATAGGAATGATATTTGTTTAATTGAAACGAAATTCATGCAAGTTGTTTTTTCCTAATAAACAGCCGCGCCAATAATACTTTTGAATACTAATTCTATGATCATAGGATGTCCGTAGGCAAGTTTAAAAGAGATAAGTACTTGGACCAAGTAAAAGCAATTCCTTGGAACAAATACGAAAGCATGGACAAGGACTCCACCAAACTTGTAATCTGTATATGATCATCACTCCCATTAGATGAGTCCAAGAAGTGGAACCCAAATCCTTCCTTAAAAAAGTAGGATTAAAGCCAGGAATTGGACTATTAAGATATCGCTTGTGGCTTCGTTTTTCCAAATTTTTTTGTAATATTGATCATGAGTACGATTACTTGGATTTAACCCAAACAAAAAATGAAGATGGTGCTCATAGTGCTCTGTCGTAATCTCAAATGCATAATCAAATTGAAGATTAAGAACTAAATTAATAGTCAATGTATGTGAGGATTAGAGATCGGAAGATGACTACTAGATGTATAGATCGCCGCTTCTATGAGAAAGGAAAACATTTTAATTTCTTTGTGAACCCTAAAGATAGCCCAATAGAAACCGATAGAAAAAGAGAGAGGCATTGCACAACAAGAGATGTGTGGCTGTAAAAACCGAAGGTGGAATTCAAGTGAAGTCTATAAAACCAAATAAATAATTTTTATTTTAAAGTCTTCTAAATAACCACAACTCTTTCTCAACATTTTTTTTTAAAATAAAATTTTAACTACATAATATTAATAATACTTTCAGACTAATAATTTATCAACTAACATAATTAACATTTTAAATATATTAGTAGTTAAAACTCTCATACCACCACAATTTTTCTAAATACTATTTTTTTGGAGAATGGTTAAAATGATAAAATAAATAGTATGATGTCAATATTTTATATTAATTACGACATAAAAAAAATATATGTATAAAAATCACTATGTCATAACATGTATATCAAATTAAAGGAAATTAATCATATTTATTTATCAATATAAATTTTAAAACACCACTAGTACTAAATTAATCCTTTAAAATTCTATTAAATTAACAAAATAATTTATCATAAAATTTAGAGTGTTACAATTCTCCCCTCGTTAAAGAAATTTCGTCCTCGAAATTTATGAAATTTATGGTGAATAATAGACGAACTAATACATAATTGAACACCATCAAAGAATTCACTTGATACATGACAATGAATCATTTAAACACATATCACATCTAAAGTTTTAATCATTAAAAGAAATATCACAATTACTCACTATAATTTATAGAGGAGGGAGAGTTCATAGAATTAGTCAATAACAACGTACTACTTTAAGTTGGATGAACGAAAAAAAATTTAAACACATTATAAAGTTCAATTAACTTCTCTAAAATGATGCTCTATTTGTCTTACTCTCCTAAAAGAACGTTTAAATCCTAACAACGATTACCCTACAAGATAAATAAGAGTTAGACTTATAGAGAAATATTTTAAAAAAAATTCACACCTTTAAGAATTACAAACTGAAATGCATAGCAACTCCATAACATATAATTACTTTAAATCAAGAACAAATGTACAAAACCATATTGGAAGAGATAAATTATTTTTCACATATTCCTGACACACAACAATTTTGTTTTCTTTCTTTTTAACTAATCAACATTGATAGTGTATGTCATTTGTAATTTATAATTAAAATCATTTAGAACAACATACATTATAACCAAATAAGCAGAGGCAATAAAAAAGCCAATGATAAGCATATTGCCACATGAGGACATACACATAACATCAAAATAACTCTAATAATATAAGGATGGACATTTTGTCTAATTAACCAAAATAAAATCAATAAATATTCATAATAATAATGATGAGTTATTATCGCCTATTTGCAGTGACAATGCGTCGTCGGGTTGATCAATCCCTTCTACTCATGTAGTCAATTACGCAAGGTAAGAATAACTAAAAACATTGGATTTAAATATAGATAATAAAAAGACTTTTAACGTGTCATAGTGTGGGAAGACATCGTCACATCTCCCACCTCTCTGAACACCATTAAACTCCTTTTAACTTCACAAGTTTTCTTTTCTTCTTTTTTTTTTTGAAATTAGAAAGAAACTAATACATGCACATAAATACTTATAACTTAAACTTAAGTCACTTCTCATGTTATTGCATGGTTAAGATGTGCAGAATGACACGAGTAGAAGTCACATGACAGGTAAATGAAGTTTCAAACTCAAGTGGTGCAGGCAATGAATTTTATATACATATTCACCCTAAAGAGATCAACATGTTCAAAATTGACTTCGTTTTCCACACTATAACAAAAGAGCATATTTAAACAATATATAGGAGAAAACACTATATATAACTTGTGTTCAAAAGCCTTATGTTTGCACCATTGCAAAGAGGTTTGTTACTGTTTTGAAAATACACAATCCCTTGGTGACTTGTTAAATTGTTATGTCCCCATACAAAAATGTTGGAACTTCAAGGCCTGTGATATTTTCAAAATAAAATTGGTGCCAAGAGAAAAGCTCAACTTCATGACATGAACTAGTGGGAATTCTTTAATCAATAATTTCGCAAAACTGGCATACAATTTCAGACTCAAAATACACAGAATACTTCACAGTTACAGTCAAAGGATACAACTTGAAAAAAAATTATAACAAAACAAGTTCTATGCTTTTTGGAAAACAATTTTGACAGGTAGCAAATGAAAAAAGAAATAAGAATACATACCAAGTCATGGTATCACCAACCCAACAAATTATCCTTTAGGAATTGAGATAACTAAACGATCATTCTTGTATTTGGAACAAGGGTCATATGGATTGTTTCATATATCATAATCCATAGGTAAAAGTACAGGTTCAGAGGATAACTTTCTAATTGGCAGTGAATTCTCTGTTTAGCAATAAGCAAAATTTAAGTTTTATAAGTTTATGATTATATGTTACAAGCTTGACATAAGCCTAATAAAGATAATTGGTATAGTTCATTAATTAGCTAAAACTACTCTGCATTATTTTGTACTAATCTGAGAGAGGTAATAAATCTTAACAACTTATTGTAACAGTGACATTGTTTAGCTTTTACTTTGATAAGGGCAAAATGCAGCAGGTATCAAGGTCAAAACTTGGAATGAATAAGTGCGGCACACTTTTTTTTTTTTATTCCATTACCTATCTACAAAACAATGTATGCTAAACATTAAAAAGAGTAAATTAATGAAAATGAATTAGTTTTGGAAATAGTACTAAATACTATCAAGGATCAACATCAATTGAAGTCTGAACCAAATTATTTTCCTTCACCAAGCAACATGTAAAGCAATATTCAACATTCACAACCCTTTTAGCACATCCATCATATATACTTGATGCACAAAGGACCATTAACCATTTTACAAGATATACAATATACACAGATCACACAAAAATAGCTGTGTTAAATTCGAGTATACTATATCGCCATAGTACTTTCATAGCCGCTATTTGGCAGAACTAATATAGATATGCACAAATAAGAAGGTACAAAAACAAAACAAATAATAAGGATTTCAAAGTTCATTAAAGTAAACGCTGGTTCAGATTGCAACAGGTGAAAGAAACCGATACTCTTTTCTTTCACTAATCAGAAAAGTAATCACAAATTGCTTTAAAAGTGAGTTGCTCTTGAAAAGCAACACCTCATTATAATATGTATATATATAGTACTCTATCTAATCTTAAAAGTAAGCAAAAAGTTAAATGTATTTATTTTCAAATCAAGACCAAATACATTCCCTTTTCTATTTACATTTAAGTCCAGAGGGAGTAATGCACATACATCTATAGGAAGAAATCAACAAAGAAAAAGGTTGAGATCACTGAAGTTTTATTCATTCATGGAAGCATCGATAATTACTATTTCCAACGATTTCAATACAAGTGTGGAAAATGAACACAATCAAACTAGTTATCATCTAACTAAATTAGATCCAAACAAACACACACTATATACTTTTTTCAATGAAACATTTGGAGGTAGATTCATAATCATAACAAAGTATAAGGAATCTGATAAATGATGGATGACATTTCAATATAGAAAGAAAGTAATGTTACAATAACAGGAACAGCACAGATCATTCATGAGTGCAAATTCAAACTATTTATTTGATACAGGGGAACAAGACAGCAGGGTCACAAATCTTGGCGGACAAGTGCATGACATACTCAATAACATTGGAAAAGGCACACTTATTCGTTGACATGCAATTTAAACAAAAACATTACTACACAACAAAATCAAGAATGAAAAGGCATAAACAAGAAGCAAAAGAAACCACAAGGAGTAAGGAATCTTTGCAGTTCGCAAAATTTGAAATATATGAAGTAAAAGCAAACAATCTTTAAACTCAAACATAAAACTTCCATATAGTATTACATAAACATACTCATCTTTATCTCAATCTACTACAACAAGTTATTCAATTTCTCTTTGATATATGCACGTCACGACATCGTTTCAAGTCAAAAAAGTTCTTAGAAATTTCAAATTTTTTAGTGTCCAAATACTCCACATGAAAAATGCTATGGCGGACCACCTTTGTGGACAGGTGTTTTAAAATTCACTTGAACCACTAATGATGGTGGAAAGTATAATTATAATTTCTTCCCAAATTTTACGGCCTAGGCAATTATTAGATCAATGTCAATTCAAATAAACAAGGAAAATGAGTATGTCCTTCAAAACTTAACAAACATCAATCAAGTCAACATCTTAGTCGTTAAATCATACTTCCAAGGAGTGTAATTCATCATCATTAGAGTTTCAATGACTTTTAAGCAGTGGTTCACGATAGTAGAATTTCCCTATTTGACATATATATCTAACAAACTTACAAAACAAAATAATAATAACAAAAGAAAATCTCAAATTATCACAAGCATAAATAAACATAACTAAGAACAAGAATCAATAGTGGATTATCAAAATATTATAGTGATAATAATAGTACAAAAAGAATGACAAGAATCATCCAGGTAACAAAAAAAAATGTAAATAACGAGTAACTATCCACACATAATCAAATAACAGAGTTACCAAAAACAAATTTAAACATGTATGAACACGCCAAAAATAAACTCTTTTATAAATCGGCATGTCTTTACACTACATTGCAATATTTAAACTAACTACTTTTATGCTTGCAATCTTTAAACTAACTATTTTTAGCTACAAATGCACATACATAACCATTTTTATACAAATGCAAAACAAGTTAGAATTTTGTGTCAATGGTTTGCACAGTTATCTTAACCCTTTTAAGTTTGATTAAATTTCACTAATGCAATTTGGAAACATGTCAAGGTGATATAATGTACAATGCAATGAAAGTCACACCACTTAGCGCGTATTCAAGTTAATTTCACAAAATTATCACATAACACATAATACAAGCTCAATAAACACCTAATGAACAACAGTAAAAAATAAAATAAAACAATTGACAAGGACACAAAAAACTCAATAGACACATCACCCACACGGTCTGATTGGACAGACCTGCTCTGATACCACTAATGTAACACCCTGAACCCAAATTGAAATAAAAAGGTAAAATGCACTAGTTTTAAAGAGATTCGCAGCGGTTCCAAAAATGAGTATATATATATATATATATATATATATATATATATATTTTATTTTTTTTTAATACTTTAGGTTCAAGACGTCACATTCACGCTTACACAAAATGCTTGCATAAAAATTTTCAATAAAAAAATTCTTAATATCGAATACAGTTGATGTTCATTAAATAAATACTTTTGATATAAAAGCAAGTTCTAAACTTAGAGACAATTAATTTCTACCTCTGAATAACCGATAAAATAACACAATTGATCAATCAAATTTACAAAAATCTAAATTGTTCATAACTCAACAAAATACGAAAAATTACTCCCACCCAATATCACCTATTCAGATCGTGGATCCCCAATCGATAACCTGAAATAACTGCGCTCTCGCAAGCGCCAAACACAAGCAACGAGGGGTGAGCTTCGAAAACATGTAATAGTATAAAATAATTGAGAAGAACACGTAAAAAAAATATTAAACACCGTATCATATCAAATCACAACCAACAAGAATAATCAAGGTAAAACATTGATACAATCGACAACATCAAGTAAGTAAATACACAAATCAAGTAATGTTATGCATGCTCTTATACTCTAGACTCCTCCTCTTTCTCTTGGTACCATTCTAACTCTGAAGTACTTGGTTAGGAGGCTCGATACTATGCCACCACGCAAGTGGACGGACAATTCAAATTGGCCATGTCCTCATAGATCCCTCAACTCAACCCGAGACACATATATGTGACAATCGAGGTAAACGTGTGTTGCGTGGTAGCTCCCGACATTTGGAGTGCTACCTCCAAGTCACCTAGGAATTTCCCACCCGAATACCTCCAAGGTCTAACAATCTTGCCTTAAGGCTCAACAGCAGACCGCCACGATCAGGCTCATTCAGTTGTACTTCCCCATAATCACTAGGCTTGTCAGGCCCTACCTATATGATGACCAAATAATCTCCACTTCAAAAGTTATCAACAACTACTTTCTCCCCTCGTTTTCCTAGGTTACTTACTCCATTAAGAGAACCATCATTGGCACGGGTCGAATTCGTCACTATTCAATTAAACACAATACGCATTTCATGATATTCATCAGGGTGGTAATATCACAAGTCAGGGAGCACACATCGTCATTGCAGATTTCCATAGTCATACATTACATTCAGAATTTATCATCATGATACGTCATCTCTAACAATAAAGGGTCTAGGTTCACATATAATAATAATAATACTAGACCATTCACACACACCACATCAATTGCAAGGAAAATAATTACAATTCATCACATTTTATATCATATATCAGTATCAAGGATAGATATAAACAAAACACAGAATGAATCAAATACACAATTCTACAATAATTCAACTATCACACGATCTTCATAAATCAAATCAAACAACATCCTATAAAAGTTTCTAATTCGTATTTTAACCTCACAAAATTCAAGTTTGCTCATTAGTCAATTATTACTCAAAGGGCTTCTGCCATACGTAGCGAGCCCCGAATGAATTGTGGGAAATACGGTATTCCCGTTCATCTCACTTAATTTATACTCATGCATTCGAACTCATTCTCACCCCATACCTCAATTTGACGCTTTCATAAGATAGAAGGACCATAATGATTTTCAGCAACCATGAGATGTCGACAACACGTCCAAACGAGTCCAAAAGCATCGACGAATTTGCAGAGTCAATGAAACGTGGCTGATAATTTTCCCGAGGCATAAAAATCAGCATTATATAATTAATAAAAATATTAGGCGAAGAAACATATTCAAAACGTCGTGAAACATGTTATTAGAAAAGGTCTCACCGACGTACTGGGGCGCCGACAGGGTCCGGCATCAACTTCACCGAAACACACAATCGAGTAGTTCTTCTTGAAGGTTTCAACGAGAGGAATATAGGAATGATATTTGTTAATTGAAACGAAATTCATGCAAGTTGTTTTTTCCTAATAAACAGCCGCGCCAATAATACTTTTGAATACTAATTCTATGATCATAGGATGTCCGTAGGCAAGTTTAAAAGAGATAAGTACTTGGACCAAGTAAAAGCAATTCCTTGGAACAAATACGAAAGCATGGACAAGGACTCCACCAAACTTGTAATCTGTATATGATCATCACTCCCATTAGATGAGTCCAAGAAGTGGAACCCAAATCCTTCCTTAAAACAGTAGGATTAAAGCCAGGAATTGGACTATTAAGATATCGCTTGTGGCTTCGTTTTTCCAAATTTTTTTGTAATACTGATCATGAGTACGATTACTTGGATTTAACCCAAACAAAAATGAAGATGGTGCTCATAGTGCTCTGTCGTAATCTCAAATGCATAATCGAATTGAAGATTAAGAACTAAATTAATAGTCAATGTATGTGAGGATTAGAGATCGGAAGATGACTACTAGATGGTATAGATCGCCGCTTCTATGAGAAAGGAAAACATTTTAATTTCTGTGTGAACCCTGAAGATAGCCCAATAGAAACCGATAGAAAAAGAGAGAGGCATTGCACAACAAGAGATGTGTGGCTGTAAAAACCGAAGGTGGAATGCAAGTGAAGTCTATAAAACCAAATAAATAATTTTTATTTTAAAGTCTTCTAAATAACCACAACTCTTTCTCAACATTTTTTTTTAAAAATAAAATTTTAACTACATAATATTAATAATACTTTCAGACTAATAATTTACCAACTAACATAATTAACATTTTAAATATATTAGTAGTTAAAACTCTCATACCACCACAATTTTTCTAAATACTATTTTTTTGGAGAATGGTTAAAATGATAAAATAAATAGTATGATGTCAATATTTTATATTAATTACGACATAAAAAAAATATATGTATTAAAAATCACTATGTCATAACATGTATATCAAATTAAAGGAAATTAATCATATTTATTTATCAATATAAATTTTAAAACACCACTAGTACTAAATTAATCCTTTAAAATTCTATTAAATTAACAAAATAATTTATCATAAAATTTAGAGTGTTACAACTAGAGTAGGTAGAGCCTTGAAATCGAAGAAGTTGACTCCGAAATTCATTGGACCATATCAGATTTCTGCACGAATTGGGCCGGTTGCTTATCGGATTGCATTACCTCTGATAATGTCCAATATTCATGACGTGTTCCATGTGTCACAGTTGAGGAAATATCTCACAGATCCATCTCACGTGATCGAACCAGACATAATCCAGCTAAAGGATAACCTGTCGTTCGAAGTACCACCCGTGAGAATTGATGACAGGAAGATTAAGCGGTTGAGGACCAAGGATGTTTCGTTGGTCAAGGTGATTTGGAACCCAATCACTGGAGATGCGACTTGGGAATTGGAGAGCAAGATGAGAGAACAACACCCAGAGTTATTTATCGATGCATAGTTTCGAGGACGAAACTAATTTTAGGGGGGAGTAATGTAAGACCCATAATTTTAAGTACCATTTATGTATTTTTGGTGTATTTTGGATTTTGGCTCGGAGGCTTTTAAGCCAAAGTTAATAATATTTTGGAGATATTTATTAAAAGTAAGTAATATATATATATATGTAAATATATATTTATGTTTATATGTGTTTGTTTGGGGGGAAAAAGAAAGGAAAACTAGAAGGAAGGAAAGGAAAAGAAAATAATATATAAAGGAAGGAAGGAAAAAGGAAGAAAGGAAAAACAAAGGAAAGAAAAAGAAAGGAAGGAAAATTTCAAACTTCATCTTCTTCCTCTAACCGTGACCATTTTTCTCCTTCCTCCCATTTTCAGTTTCGTCGCTTTCTTTTCTTCAAAACTAGTAACCCAAGGTTGGGTGAGAGTTAGATCAAGGTTTTCGCAACTTCACTCTTCCTCTTTGATTCGAAAACGAAGAAAAACGGTTTTGAGATCCAAACACAAACCCCTCCGTTTCTTCTAGATCCAAACCTCATTTCTCGAAGAGATAGAAGGGAAAGTTGCTCACCACCACGCTACGGTGCTAGTGAACTAATTTGGAAGCGGCGTTGCGAGCGGAGATTTTACCGGAATTACTCGCGGTACCTGAAACGCGCGTTAAAGCTAACGTTGAGGTAAGGGCTCCTTCCAAACTTCTAGTTTGCATTAGGGACTTATCTGTGGTTGTGTGGGAAGGAATTTGCTGGGGTTAAATGTATCGATTTGGGGAAAAACGAAACTAGTGCGTTATGGGTAAAACCTTAGAGTTAGGTTTTGTTTATAATGATGAATGTTTCGTGGTAAATGAGTTTCAATGTCATTGTGTATGATTATGGGTAAATGAAATTTGATGTATCTGGGTGTTATGTTTGCCTTGATTTGTGTTCGTTGTATTTGGTGTGTCCATACTTGATGTTTGTTAATTGGTGTGGTTGTTGTGAATTATGGTTTGAATTGTGAGAGTATGTTTGAGTCGGTTTCCGTGGAATTTGAAAACCATTAGAGTTAAACGAGTATTAAAAATGGGGAATCTTTTAATACCTCGGTTTACTTAATGTGCATTTGAGGAAAAGGTTTAAGTTAACTGGGCGTTGAGAATGGGGAATCTCTTAATGTCCCGGTTACTTAACTATCGTTTTGAAAATCGTTTCGGTAAATGAGCATTAAGAATGGGGAATCTCTTAATGACTCGTTTACTGAATGTTTTGTGAGAAAATCGTTTAAGTCAAAAGTATATTAAGAATGGGGAATCTCTTAATATGACTGTTTACTTAACGTTTCGTTTTGAAAATCATTAAGATAAATCGGTATTAAGAACGGGGAATCTCTTAATGACTTATTTATTTAATGTTGTTTGAAAGTCGTTTAAGTTAAATGGGTATTAAAAATGGGGAATCTTTTAATATCTGCATTTGCTTAACGATTGTTGTGAATGGGTCTGTGTATGCTCATGCATTTCATTTGGTAAATTGTGTCGACCCGTGATAGGTGACACCTTGGTAAACTGTACTGACCCGTGATAGGTGGTACGTTTACGATTTACTTTTTGGTAAATCATGTTGACCCGTGATAGGTGACACCTTGGTAAACTGTACTGACCCGTGATAGGTGGTACATTTACGATTTACGTTTTTGGTGAATTGTGCTGACCCGTGATAGGTGGCACCTAGGTAAACAGTACTGGTCTGTGATAGGCAGTACGTTTACGATTCCCGCTTTTTCTTTTAGTAAATCGTGTTGACCCGTGATAGGTGACACCTCGGTAAACTGTACTGACCCGTGATAGGTGGTACGTTTATGATTTACGCATTTTAGTAAATCGTGCTGACCCGTGATAGGTGGCACCTCGGTAATTGGTACTTTGGCCTGCGATAGGCGGTACAATTATGATTTACGGCCCTTCGAGGAGGGTTTTGGTTTGGAATTCCGAGTCCATGCATTTTGGCATATACGCATTGCATTAGGGTGCTTGGCACGCGAGTCGTATTTGATTGAGTTTTATGATTGAGTGATTTGAATTTGAGTCGTTGTGGTAATTGCGTTGAAAATGCGAAGTGTTATGTGTTGATTATTGTGTGTAAGTATGATGGTTATCGAGATCCCAATTGCTGTGGTAATCGCGTAGGAATTGCTAAGTGTTAGGTTGTGAACTTGATTAGGAATGACTTGAGTTAATGCATGAATTTTTGAAAAACGATCAGGGAAATCGATTTCCCAATCGATTGGATGAGTTGCAGGAAGTTCACCATTTTAACCTAATCGATTTGCCAATCGATTGTATAAAATATATCTTTCAAAATCTTTTAAGAAATCGATTTGGAAATCGATTGGCAGAGAGGCAGGAACTCAGCAAAACTGCCGAAATCGATTTGGAAATCGATTTGGCAACCCAGGGACTCATCAGAACTGACAAAATCGACTTAGAAATCGATTTGGTCATGCAGAAACTCAGCAGAACTGACCAAATCGATTTGGCAATCGATTGGCTCAGCAAAAGTCCTTATTTGGAGTTAGATAATCGATTGCTCAATTGATTTAGCAATGCTTTGGTCAGTTATGTATTACTTGATGGTTTGAGAACTTCATTTTGAGTTCATTGTTAATTGGCAAGCATTATATGAACTTTTAGCATATGGAAAATCCTTTTAAGGTGCATGCTTAGTTGAAAAGTTATTTTGGGCATTTAAAAAACTTAATTGTTATGTGTTAGTTTGGAAAACTTAGGTGTCCTTCTTTTTGGATTGGAGTATTTTTAGTTTGGAAAACTGTATTTATACTAATATTGTCAGTTTGACTTCTTATTCGAATGGGTTCCATGTACCATTTGATGTTGTGTAAATGTTTTGGATTTATAATTGGAGAGACTTTTCCGCTGCTTGTAAATTATAATGACTCAATTATTTATCCAAAGGCATTTCCTGATTTAATTCTTTGTTCGTTTTTAATTACTTTTGAAAAAAAAAAAATATACCCTCGCTTTGAAAAACGGGGTGTTACATTGTGGTATCAGAGCATAGGTTTGGTTTTCTTTGGGAGCTGTGGAACCTTGGTTATAGATTGTAGGTCGACCTATAGGTTAGGAGTTGTTATCTGATCATGTGTCGGTTTAGGTGACTTGAGTTGTCAAGTCCAATATAATTATGTGTTGTTCTAGTCGGACGTTAGTTTGGAATTATTTGAAGTAGTGTTAAGACTCTACTTGATGATGGTTTTATAGGAAACCATGCCGCCAAGAAGGAATGACGCTCCGAGAGACAACGCTAATAGGAATGATCAAATGGCGGAGGCTATGAATAACATGGCTGCTTCTGTCGCCGCACAGACTGCTGCCAAGACTCAACGGGATCTTGAAAAGAGGGGAAGAGAGATCCGTGCTGCAAAGTCAAGAGGGTTAGAAGACTTCCGTCGTTTACAATCCTCCTAAGTTCAAGGGGATGGGAGTTCAGAGAAGGCGGATCAATGGATCCAAGAAGTGGAGAAGATCTTTGATATGATAAAGTGTCAGGCGGGAGTGAAGGTCAGCTATGCCACTTATATGCTGTTGGGGGATGCTGAGTACTGGTGGAGGAGTGCAAGGTTATTGATGGGAGCAGCTCACGAGGAGGTGAACTGGGAATCGTTTAAAAGGAAGTTTTTAGACAAATACTTCCCGAGGAGTACCAGGACTAAATTGGGTGACGACTTTCTAAAACTTCACCATGGCAGCATGACTGTGGGCGAGTATGCTGCGAAATTTGAATCGCTATCGAGGCATTTCAGGTTCTTCCGTGAAGAAATTGATGAACCATTCATGTGTCATCGTTCCCAAGACGGATTGAAGTATGAGATTCAAGATTCCGTCTTACCCTTGGGAATTCAACGTTTCCAAGCGCTGGTGGAGAAATGTAGAGAAGTGGAAGATATGAAAAACAAGAGGGCTACCCGTCCTACTGCTAGAGGACGCATTTATTGTGTGAATGCTGAAGAGGGGAATCCATCTGGTAGTCTGATTCAGCGTGACTGTGAGATTGCAGGTAACACTCTAACTGCACTCTTTGATTCGGGGGCAACCCATTCCTTCATTGCTATGGATTGTGTGAATCGCTTGAAGTTATTTGTGTCTGCTTTACCTTTTGATTTGGTTGTTTCCACGCCTGCTAAGACTTTGACCGTAAATTCGGCATGTTTACATTGTCGAATGACCATACAGAATAGGGATTTCTTGGTTAATTTAATTTTTTTACCGCTACAATCACTCGAGGTCATCCTCGGTATGGATTGGATGTCTTATCATTACGTGATCTTGGATTGTGCTCGTAAATTGGTTCTTTCCCCGAACCAGGAGTTGTTAAGTATTTAGCTGCTAACAAACTCCGAGTATCGCTAAGTGAAGGACTCATGAGTTTTTGTCTCTGGCAAATGTGGAGGCAAAGATAAATGTGGATATAGAGGATGTGATACTTGTCAACGAGTATCGGGATGTATTCCCACGGAAATTCCAGGATTGCCACCGGTAAGAGAAGTGGAATTCTTCATTGATTTGCACCTAGGAACGGGACCCATTTCAATGGCACCTTATCGAATGTCGCCATTGGAATTAAATGAGCTCAAAGGCCAAATTGGAGACTTGTTGGAGAAGAAATTCATCAGACCAAGTGTATCACCATGGGGAGCTCCAGTTTTGCTAGTTAAGAAGAAGGACGGAAGCTCGCGCCTATCTGTGGATTATAGACAGCTTAACAAGGCAACTATTAAGAATCGTTATCCTCTGCCACAAATCGATGATTTGATGGATCAATTGAGAGGGGCCGCGATATTTTCGAAGATTGACTTGAAGTCGGGTTACCATCAGATTCGAGTAAGGGAAGGAGACATTCAGAAAATAGCTTTCAGAACCCGCTACGGACATTATGAATACCTGGTTATGCCGTTTGGAGTTACCAATGCACCGACAATTTTCATGGACTACATGAACAGAATCTTTAATTCATTCCTTGATAAATTCGTGGTGGTATTCATTGATGATATATTGATTTATTTCAAGGACTGAGGAAGAACATGGAGAACATTTACGAAAAGTTCTTGAGATTTTGCGCGAGAAGCGATTGTATGCCAATCTGTCGAAGTGTGAATTTTGGCTAGAGAAAGTGAATTTCTTGGACATGTGATAACCAAGGAAGGAATCGTTGTAGATCCGGCTAAGATTGAGGCGGTTCTTGCTTGGAAACAGCCTCAGACTGTCACTGACATACGGAATTTTGTAGGACTGGCAGGGTACTACAGGAGGTTTATCGAAGGTTTTGCTAAGATTGTGGCTCCACTGACACAACTTACCAGAAAAGATCAACCGTTCGCATGGACGGAGAAGTGTGAAGAAAACTTCCAGTTACTAAAGAGAAAATTGACGACCTCACCTGTATTGGTATTGCCGCAATCAGAAGAACCCTATGAAGTTTATTGTGATGCATCTCACCAAGGGTTAGGATGTGTTCTGATGCAACACAAGAAAGCTGTGGCTTATGCCTCGAGACAATTGAAGATTCATGAGAGGAACTATCCTACTCATGATTTGGAGCTTGTCGCGGTTGTTTTTTGCATTAAAGATCTGGAGGCACTATTTATATGGGTGCACGTTCACCGTGTTCAGCGACCATAAAAGCTTGAAATATTTGTTTGATCAGAAGGAGTTGAACATGCGCCAGAGACGATGGATGGAGACTCTCAAGGACTTTGATTTCACGCTGCAGCGCTTATTTGGAAAAAGCGTTGTAAAAGAGCCTTTTAAAATTAACATAAAGAGACATTTTAGAGCGCTTATGTGGAAAAGCGCTGTAAAAGACTTTAAAAAACATTCATATAACATAATAACACACGGAGGTCTTTTACAGCGCTTATTGGGGAAAAGCGCTGTAAAAGAGCCTCTTAAAATTAACATAAAGAGACATTTTAGAGCGCTTATGTGTAAAAGCGCTGTAAAAGGCATTCAAATAACATAATAACACACGGAGGTCTTTTACAGCGCTTATTTGAAAAAAGCGCTGTAAAAGAGCCTTTTAAAATTTAACTAAAGAAGCCTTTTAGAGCGCTTATGTGTGAAAGCGCTGTAAAAGGCATTCATATAACATAATAACACACGGAGGTCTTTTACAGCGTTTTTTGGAAAAGCGCTGTAAAAGAGCCTTTTAAAATTTAACTAAAGAAGCCTTTTAGAGCGCTTTATAAAATAAGCGTTGTAAAAGGCTTATAAAAAAGCGCTGTAAAAGGGTTACGTATATATAACAGTTACCTCTTCAGTTTCCTCTTCATTACGTAAACTTCACTATCATCTCAACCTTCATTTCTTCTCTTCTTTTGCAAACCCTATCATCCCGTCCATTACGAACCTATATTCCACGATCATCTCCTTTGTTTCGAACCTTATTTCCATCCAAGATCATCTCTCCCATTCACACAATATATTTTCATTGAAATACGTAACCCTCATTACGTATTTCTTCAATATCCTATTTTTTTGAACCATATTTCTGTGAACTTTCTGCGTTCCCTCTTTTCTTTACATTTCATCTTTCTTCGAACCATTATTCAGGTATTGATGTTATTAAATTTTTTGTAATCATTAAAATGCATGTTGAGCTTTTTAAGATATACTGATACATGTTGAGTTTGTTTATAATAATGCATGATGCATGTTGAGCTTGTTGATGTTATACTAAAGTGCATGTTGAACTTGTTGTAGTTAAATGGATACAAACAAAGATTTAGAAGTTCAAAATGAAGAAGTTGGCACCTCTAAGACTTATGAAAAAGAAGTCAAACGTGGTGCAACTATCATGCAAAAGGTGATTAAAGCACGGAGTAGTGGCATTAAATTTGAGGTATACTATACTTTGTTTGCTGTGTGTTTTTTTTATCTTTTTTTAGGGTTTAGGGCATGTACTTACTATATGAGTTTATTAGGTTGGCTGGAACGAGAGTGGTCAGCCAGTTGACCCCAACAGCTCCATGTTTGTAAGCTATATTGGGGCTGTTGTTCGTCAAAATGTCCCAATAACAATAGACAACTGGAGAGATAAGGCGTTGAAGGATGCCAAAGATATCATCTAGAATGACATTCAAGTAAATATTTTGATCTACTCTTTTGTCATTTATAATTTTTTTTCTGTAAAATACATTACTTATAATTGTTTTCATTGCAGACCACTTTTGTTCTTGATGAGGAACGAAAGTCATATGTTTTGAGAGTTGCTGGGAAAATCCATCGTGGATTTAGATCCCATCTCTCAAATTTCTATCTAAAAGATAGAGAAGGAAACACAAATGCTGAACCTCCAAAGATATATCAACATTATATATCAAAGGATGAATGGAGTGCATTTGTTTCCAAACGTTCTGACCCGGCGTTTGTCGTAAGTGATTAATTTATTAGCATTTGTGTTTTATTATTCATATTCGTAGCGTATTTTAACTTTTTACACAATTGCTATTTTTTTTATATAGAATATTAGTAAGGCAAATCGCGAACGGGCAAGCAACCCAAAACACCCATACAAGAAATCACGTATGGGATATGCACGCCTTGAACAACAAATTGTAAGTAATTAAACATCACTTTTATATAATGAAGTAATTTGTATTATAAACTATAGTGTGTAACTAATTTGTATTATTTTGTTTATGATTTTAACGAATAGAGAAAAGACACCCAAGCCGATCAACCCTTGGGTCGTCATATATTGTGGAAGGAAGCGCGTGTTAATAAAGAAGGAGTGGTTGATAATGAAAATGTCAAGAAAGTTGTAGAACTTTGTGTAAGTATATTATCACTTTAATATTTTTTAATATTGTATTTTTAAAAATGCTATTGAACTTATCTCTTTTAATGTTACATGTATTTTAGGAAATTATTGAACAAAGTTCTGAAACTCAAGAGGGCAACAAGGATACGTGCAGGGACATTCTTGGGAAAGTGTTTAATGTCCCTGAGTATTCCGGTCGAGTGAGGGGGAAAGGATTTGGCGTAACTCCCAAAAGCTTTTTCCTCAAGAGAAGCGCCAAAAACCTTCCAACGAGGAAGTATTAGAGAAGCTCAGAATCCTATCGGAGCAAGTGGCACTCTTGGTGAATACGAATAAAGACAAGCAACTTCCGGTTCAGCTCCAACCTGAAATACAAATGGGAGAGTGAAAACGGAGTTGCAACGTCGGTTTGAAGAGTATTCCCGAGGTAATTAATTACTTACTACTTACTTGCTTATGTAATTACTTATGTATTAAACAAACTTATATATTAACTGTACTTATGTTTTAACTATTGATGTAGGGTGTCACTACATGTGTCCTATACTTGTCCTCGCCGACTCAACGGAAGGTGGGAAAAGGAATATTGTACAATACTTCGGGAGAAGTATTGCACAATATTCCGATCCCCGCGGGCCATGTCAAAGTATCGCCTACGGTTGCTTTCGAACCAACTGCACCGTTGCCCATACCGGACAACGATGGAGATATGAAGTTCTTAAGCGACGCTATTGGCAGTTACGTGGCATGGCCCACACACCTTGTTGCCCTCCAAAAAAAGATTCCAAGGACAAATCAGTTACATCTCCCGAAAAGGTTTGTCACATTTATTGCCTAAGTTTTTCATTTTTTTCAGATTCAATAAACTAACATTTTACCTCATTTTTGTAGGTCCAAATAAATAAACCACCCCTACAGCCAAAAAAAGGCAGCAAACCTCAAAAATTGGAGGTTAATAGGGCTGCCAAACTACAAAGGCTGGAGGGTAATAAAGCTGCCAAACTTGCAGCAACAAAAAATCTGGATCGGGGAAAATCGGTCGCTGCTGCTGCTGCTCCTAATAAAAGTCAGCCACGCCTTGGTAAATACGGGGCGTGTCTTGACATCCAAATAAAAAGGAACATGGGCAGCAGCAACGATTCGCCCATCGTACAAATGAATAAAGACATCTTTGGAGATGAGTATATTGAATACCTCGAAAAGGAGCAATGTACGAACTTCTCGAACATAAGGAGCTGAGTGCTACTGTAATCAGCTTGTACATAAGGTAAAAAATACTTTTAATTGCATTTATTTGTAATTAATTAAATGTATTGGTAATTAATCTAGTTTAAAATTTTTCATTGAAGGTTTTTGTACGAGAAAGGTCGTGTGCACGAGGAAACTGTCAAATAAATACTCCATTCTTGTCTCCACATAAGATGTCGATGTGGAAACTCGATCCAGAGAATGTAAAAAACTACATTGTAGATATGTTTTTAGAAATAAAGAAAGTGATAAATTGTTCTTGGCACCATATAATTCAGGGTACGTAATTTTATCTTTTTTAATTGATGAGAATTTAATTTATTAGTTGTCTATAAACAAAATTGCTTAACCAATTTTTTTGTTGTTGTAGGGCACATTGGGTGCTATTTGCAATCAATGCGGTCTCTGAAGTGATATACTATTTGGATCCCGTGCACGGCAATTTCACCAATCACCCCGAAATAAAGACTATGCTCGACACGTAAGTAATATTCATTTATTTCTTACATATATATATATATATATATATATATATATATATATATTCATGCTCTAATAATCACATTTATTCATTCGATAGTGCCTTAAAAGTTTATCGAGCTCAAAGAGGTGCTAAAGTGTCGAAGCAGAAGTCTAATAACATTACATGGATCTCAATAAAGTGCCCTCGTCAAACAAATAACATCGACTGTGGGTACTACATATTGAGATTCATGAAGGAGATTGTTGAGAAGAATAAAACTATTATCCAGAAACGGTACGGTATTTGCATTATATGATTTTCATATATAATTATCTATATATTTGATACTAACTTAATATAATATGTTCAATTTTTTATATTGCAGTACTTTGCCAATTCCAGTCCATCATATTCTGAGGAAGATCTGATGGAATTAAAGGAAGAATGGTGTCAGTACGTGCTTGACATGAAATTATTTGATTTTCTGGGAAATAGCTTGCTGCTGGGCAAGGGATCTGAATATTATATGGTAGCTAGTGCATATAATGTATATTCTGTTAGTTATTATATGTAAATGATCATAGGACACAATATATGCATATATATGCATATAATGTATTATAGTTATTATTGCTGTAAATGATCATAGTTATTATATGCATATAATGGATCTGTTAGTTATTATATAATGGATTGAATGTAGTTTAGGTTGTAAATTAGGTTATATATATATATATACGTATCTGAATGTAGGTAATTAGGTTGTAAATTAGGTTGTATATATGTATCTGAATGTAGTTACTTAGGTTGTAAATTACAGAGTTACATATATGTTAATAAAGTTACAGAGTTCTGATTTTGTTCTACTGATTGTGTGAACTGATTGTCTATAATATGTTCTGTTCTACTGATTGTCTATAATATGTTCTGTTCTACTGATTGTGAAGTGATTTTGGATCAAAATAATTTTGGATACAAGATAAAAGACAGCGCTTTTTAAAAAAAATGCCATATAAAAGCTAAAAAGCGCTTTTCATTTCAAATAATTAATTTACAGCGTTTAAAAAAAAAACACACACACATTTTACAGCGCTTTTTTTAAAAAGCGCTGTAAAATGTTGTTCTAAAGCGCTTTTAATGGTGCACCTTTTACAGCGCTTTCTTGAAGAAGCGCTGAGAAATGTAAAATGTACAAGATTTTACAGCGCTGTAAAATGCAGACCCATAATATGAAATTATGGGTGGGCATTTTTACAGCGCTTTGAGAAAGCGCTGTAATATGCACACCCATTTAAATTAGCGCTTTGTGAGAAAGCGCTGTAATATGTATATGTATGGGTGGGCATATTACAGCGCTTTTGTGAGAAGCGCTGTGCACCCATATATGAATTATGGTTGGGCATATTAAAGCGCTTTTTTGAGACAGCGCGTAATATGCCACCCATATATGAAATTATGGTTGGCATTTTACAGCGCTTTTTTGAAAAGCGCTGTAATATGCACACCCATAATTTCATATGATGGGTGGCATATTACGCTTTTTGGTGAAGAAGCGCTGTAAAATGTGCATAACAAGTGCAGCGTTGTATTTACATGTTTTATACAGCGCTTTTTTAAAAGCGCTGTTGTATCATTTACAGCGCTTCCGTTTCCGGTACAGCGGCTTATTTTTTTTGAAAAAAGCGCTGTAAATGGCTTAAAAAAAGCGTTGTAATATGCGTTTTTTCGCGTAGTGGACTCCTAAACTCCACTTTTAATTTATTCATATGTTTTTATACATATAAACTAATAAATTAAAATTAATAATTATAAATTTATTAATTAATAATATAATCATTTTATTTTTAATATATTCATAAAAGAAGAATGTGTTGGTACTGTGCATTTATATGATGTCCCAACACTCTTTTATTGTAATGTTGATTTGAATGTAGGAGAGTCAAAATCGATCGTTTCTGATTTATAT
>PGTU02005739.1:0-17670 GCA_002896215.2 Cicer echinospermum
TTGGAGTAAATTTAGGTTGGAAAATTGTACTTATACTAATATTGTCAGTTTGACTTTTTACTTGAATGGGTTCCATGTACCATTTGTTGTTGTGTAAATGTTTTGGATTTATAATTTGAGAAACTCTTCCGCTGTTTGTAAATTATAATGACTCAATTATTTATCCAAAGGCATTTCCTGATTTATTTCTTTGTTCGTTTTTAATTACTTTAAAAAAAAAAATATACCCTCGCTTTGAAAAACGGGGTGTTACAAATTCAAAAAATAAGAGCAATACTTTTAGAAACCTCTGAAGAAAGAACTTCACGGATCTGAAAAATAGTATAGAAAATATAAACCTTACAGTTTGATGAGCTAAGGAACCTCCGACTTTCTTAGCGACTCAAAAGCTAGTACAAAATCAATTAATGTTTTAACAAAGATCAAGTATCTAATTCTTGATATTATAAAACAAGTTGAAGATACAAATTGAAGATAAAACAAGTTGAAGATACAGTTGAAGATATTATAAAACAAGTTGAAGATAAAACAAGTTTAAGATACAGTTGAAACTTAATAGGAAATGGTTAAGTCACTTTTGAATCAAAACAGGTCAAACCTTCCACATCCTCATCAAAATTGCTTCCTAAAACCACTTATGACTTAACACAAATATCTTAGAAAAAAGAACAAAGGTCACAAAACCCCTGTCACAATTAATCTCTGCAAGAAAAGATTAAAATTGTGAAACACGAGTTAAAAACTCTTAAACAAAAACAAGTAATTGATTCAAATATTCTTCAAAATCTTCTTTCCCCAAGTACAAAATCAAACCTCTTCTGACCCAAACAGGAAGAGAAGAAGGAGAGAATGAAGAATATTTAAACAAAATTGAATATTTAGAAAAAATCCCTGAAGATTTGTGTGTTGTTTTTAAGAACAATAAAATAAGAAATATTTAATCAAAATTAATTTAGTTTTTCTGAAGATTTCAAATTGAAACAATTGCACTTTTTGATACTGGAGCAGACTTAAATTGCCTGAAAAGTAGCATTGTACCAAACATATTTCTACAAAAATCAAATGAAAAACTTGTTGAAGCTAACAATTCTAACATGATTATAAAAAGTAAAACTGAAGCTTCCATTAAAAATGGTAACGTTTCAATCAAAACCCCTTTTGTTTTATTAGAAAATATTACTCATAGTGTCATTTTAGGGACTCCTCTCATTAACATGATAACTCCCTACTCAGTCAATTATGATAGTATTTTTTGCAAAACAAAAGAAGCCAAAATTGTTTTCCCATTTATTGAAAAACCAAGAACAAAAAATTTAAATCTTTAAAAGCTTGTCCTGTTTACAAAACTGAATTAAATTGTTTAATTCAATGAAAAGAAAAACATCTATATTTCCTAAAACAAAATGTTTCTTTTCTCAGAACTGAACAACAATTACTAAATAGTTTCATAAAACAAAAAAATTCAGAACTTCAAAAAAGAATTGAAAATGAAATTTGTTCAGACATGCCAAACGCCTTTTGGGATAGAAAACAACATATGGTAGATCTACCATACGAAAATGACTTTTCTTATAAACAAATCCCAACAAAAGCCATACATATTCAAATGAATTATGAACCAGAATCACATTGCAAAGCATAAATCCAAGACATAGAACAAAAGGGTCTTATAACAAAATCTAGATCGCCCTAGAGTTGTGCAGCCTTATATGTGAATAATAATTCTGAAATAGAAAGAGGTACACCCAGGTTATAATAAACTACAAACCTTTAAACAAAGCTTTAAAATGGATTTGTTACCCGTTTCCAAACAAAAAAGATCTTTTACAAAAACTGCATTCCTCATCTATATTTTCAAAATTCGACATAAAATTGGGATTTTGGCAAATACAAATTGACCCTAAAGACCGATATAAAAAAACGTTCACTGTCCCTTTTGGACAATATGAATGGAATGTGATGCCCTTTGGATTAAGAAATGCTCCTTCTGAATCAAAGAATTATGAATGAAACTCTTAATCTATTTTCAAAATTTTGCATTGTTATTGACGATGTCTAATTTTAGAAACCATTGAACAACATTTCAAAACACCTTAGAACATTTCTAAGATCACTAAGAAAATGGAATGGTTGTTTCAAATCCAGAAGTTTTACTTTTCAACAAAAATCCGCTTTCTAGACATTATACTCTCAGAGTACTATCACCCATATTCGAAAGGTCCTTAAATTTTGCGGATAAATTCTGACAAAATTCATACAACACAATTACCAAGATTTTTTGAAGTGAACTATGTACTAGAATTTTGTCCAACATTAATGGATAACAAAAACCTCTCATGAATAGGTTAAGAAAAACTGTCCCATGGTCAGAAGAGATACCAAAATATTCAATAATCAAAAACAGGTTTAAGAAATACCTTGTTTGCATTAGCTGACCCATCAGCCAAAAATTTGTTGAGACATATGCTTCAGACATAGGATATGGGGGTATCCTTAAACAAAAAACAAATAACAAAGAATGCATTGTACAATTTACATCTGCACACTAGAATGATTGCCAAAAGAATTACTCTACAATTAAAAAATAAATTCTTTCAATTGTTATGTGCATTACAAAATTTCAAAGCGATTTACTCAACCAAAAATTTTTACTTCGAATTTATTGTAAATCTGCAAAAGATGTTCAAAACATTGCATTAAAACAAATTTTTGCCAAATGGCAAGCAATCCTTAGTATTTTTTATTTTGAAATGGAATTTATTAAAGGAGATCAAAACTCAATCGTAGATTTTCTAACCAGAGAATTTCTCCAAAACAGGACTTGAGTGATGCCCAGAAAATCCAAAAGAATTGAGGTCCAAAAGGACCAACCACAAGAAAACCCAAAACCCATCTCATTCGCAATACCCATCAGGTCTTGGGCATAGGTTGTCGAAAAAGATGAAGCCCAAAACCAAATTCAAAAAATGCTTGCTACCCAACAAATAGCTGACCTGATAATTTTCAAGAGATTTAAAGACTCAATTGCAGAAAACCTTTAACTCCAAAAATTGCAAACCTCCACGAACTCCAACAAGAGATTGAATCTCTCCAAATAAACTGCCATATTTTCCGGATAAGAAATGGGAGAATCTTCAAAAACCCCTTCTCAAAAAACGATTTCAAAACCTTTACAAGAGGAACCATCCTATAAAATAATTTCAAAACTCTCCCAAGGAAAACTTCAAAAATTATTTTTAAAACCAAATGATTCTTAGATTGCTTTGTATTAAACCAAAATCTGAGTATTTTGTCAAAACAGAATATCAAAACATTTAGACAATCGAGGATCACTTTTTATAATTAAAATCATCAATTAGTCATCTCAAATATCTTTCTAGAAGGCTGGTTTTTCAAACCATGGGATTGTCAAAACCCAACCTACTATAAATCTATTCTTAAACGTACATGATCTGTAACAATTCAAACAATCCAAAAGATGGCCCAGTAGCCTATTCAACTGCAAAATCCACAAAATAAATCCCACCTTCAGAATGGGGATCAAACCTTTACACACCAAAACAGTTCCCAATTGATTTCAAAACCACAATAAACCATTGTAGGACTTTCAATTACTGGATATCAACAAGCCTGGTACAATGTTTTCGTCATTCAAACAAAATTTAGCCATACATGGTATTTTTTCTTTACCTTACCATGGAACCTTCCAAATCCCTCAATGGTTTTGCTCATTGGTGGAAATTCTTTGACTCATTCCAGATATCTTGAAAACGGAAGTCCAAGAAAGCTTCCAACTATATAAAAACCATTACAAACCAACAGACAGAAACGCATTTTCCCCCCTTTAATGCTATTCTCTACAAAATTCTTTCTACCATGGTATTAGCCAGGTATTTTGAATTAGTCTGGTATTGATATTTCAACTGTATTAGTTATTTGCAGCACCCTAAAAATAATATTATAAAATAAAGATCAATAACAAAAAATAGAGGAGAAAAATAACTAAAATCCTCTAAAATAAAATACCCTATTTATTTATATTGATAAAATGAGGTTATTTTTTAAATAGCAAGAGATTGAATCATTATAGTAACACTTTTGTATTTGTAACTATTAGTGTTTATATTGTTTGTTAATATGCCGGATACAATCAAATATAGTGTAAACTTAAAATTGGAGAGTTGAGATCGAATAACATATTTTAAAACAAAACTAAAAATGCAAAAAAACCATCTCGATAAATTGACTTTTCAACTGTATTAGTTATTTGCAGTACCATAAACATATTATTATAAAATGAAAATTAATAACAAAAAGTAGAGGAGAAAAAGAATTAAAATCCTCTAAAATAGAATAACCTATTTATTTATATTGATAAAATGAGGTTATTGTTTAAATAACAAGAGATTGAATCATTATAGTAACACTTTTGTAAATACAAACTAATTAATTTGTATTCTTTTCTTTTCAACATATGTTATCACACCATCACTAACATATAAAATAAATAAAAAAAATAGTAATATAGTTAATTTAAATTGTGAAAATGAAAATTTTGTAATAATATATTGCTTTTGATTGAAAATATATGATTTCTTAACTAATCATACACAATCACTTTCAAAAATAACTTCGACATTAATCATTTGTGTAGCAAAGATAAATCAATCATCATGTTTTCATCAAGATCTTTAATAATGATGTTCCATAAATTTGTAATGACTTTTAGAGTTTCTTTTTTAGACATATAATATTTTTTTGTAGTGCAACTTAAATGATACTTTATTTGCATTTTTAGACAATGAATAACAAGAGTTTTAAGAAGAAGTTTTTTGGGTCCAAAATTCAATAGAACTAATATTTTTTGGATAACATGATTAAAACTAATATAACCATTAATTTATTAACATTATTGATACAAAATATATTTCAACTATTAATATGATACTGAATATATCATTATGAATGTGTGAAGGAAGATTAGATCATTCACAATCACTTGGAATTAAGGTATAGCTTGATTAGTGAGGAACGTCGTAGAGTTTTAAAAAGAGTTTGGTCTAAAATCTAATAAAACTATTTTTTTGTGACATGATAAAACTAATATAACCACTAATTTGTTTTAGCTATAAATAGTGATAGTGAATATATTCATTATAAATTTGTGAGGGAAGATAAAATGAAAACAATAGATTTAAGGTAACCAAGTTTTCATATTATTGACTATATATTTATTTGTGGAACTTGAAACACTATGTTTTAAGAAAATTTCAATTATTTATCAAATAAATTTATAAAAAAAGTATTTACTAAACATTATAATAATCAAAATTGCAATATTTTGTATTTTATCACGGTGTGTGAGTGCTAGATGAAATTGGGACGATCTATATTTAACGATTAAACATGAAAGGGTTATGTTTGAGATCTTATCAAATTTGTAAATGAAAATAGATTTATTTATTTATTTGAGGATATAAGCTACAACTTTTTTGAATGACAGAGCTACAAAACTAATATAAAAGATACCAAAGGTAGCGATGAAAAATCTAATAGAACGAAAAGAATGTCAAAACGTGTGTGTGTTGTGCTCGCGCGCTAAAACATTTAGATGAGTTAATAATAGGGGAAATACTTTATACCAACAAATATGCATGGTTTAGTGTGATAGATTGGAAGGTTTACATGAAGAACTTTTGTGGAAATTGAGAAATTAAAGATGTTAAGATGAATTGTTTATCTTATCTTAAGGTGCACATAATGGATATAAACGATGTAGCGCAAATCTATGATGAGGCACACAAAGATGTAAGTTGTTATTCAAGGCAAAAGTTTATTTTTGGAACCTTTAACCAATATGCTTAATGAACCTCTTAGCAAGACAAAACAAATTTGACTAAATTATTTTTTTTGTCTCTTAACTTATTTTCTAATTTCACTTTGGTCTCTCAATTCTTTTTTATTCTGTATTGATCGCTTAACTATAATTCCCTTAGTGAGATTGGTTCTTTCTGTCAGTCCATATTTAAACTTTTATCGTACATTTGAGTCCACCACATTGATCTCATATCAATGTCATCACAACACAGACTAATTTTCCTATGAAATTTAAATATTTCATTAAAAAATTTGTCCAAAATTAGTAAATGCACAATTACAATTACTCATAAATTCATTTTTTATATGATTAAATATTGTCGGCAAATTTGTTTATGTGAAAATTTCATTGATGTGAAATTAACGTGGATAAATCACATATTTAATTATAGTGTCACATTAAAATGTCTAACAACAAAAAAATTACAAATAAACTATTTTAATCAATATTTTATAACGCCATTGATGTATTTGCCAATTCACAAAATTCAATGACTAATTTGATCAACGCTTATCATTTTAGGGACCGATTTTCATATTCACTCTGATATTTTGATAAGATCTTAGTATTTCATTACAATAATTCGAGAAAATTGTCAAATTTGCGTAATATAACTTAAAGACCAATGATGCAAACTGAATGTCACTTAAATGACAAAATAAAATAAAAAACTTGAAAGACTAAAAATATTATAAAATTGTGTTTTGGTACATACCTAATTGTTCCTAGCTACCACCTTGACATTATTTTGTCACCGTTATTCTTAGGACTTCTTGCACCAGTTATCCACTGTTGCGCATATTACACTGCTGTCCAACACTCGTCCCCTATTTAAGATAAATTGTCCCATATTTAGGACCATAGATCCGTTATCAAAAAGTCGCGATAACATTGATAATGGATGCCTGAAAGTTAAGACAATATTTCCTCGCTCATCCGATTACGATACGGACGAATTTACCCATTAAGCATATCTTGTTCCGACCCGACCCCATTAAGTGTGACAAGAAAGTGATTGTCTATGCCTCTGATAATCACATCAAGCGTTTGATCATTCTAACTGTGATTGTTATTATGTATCTTCTTACGAAGTCAACACTTTGAAGAAGTCGGATTCTCTGATGAAAGTCAAGAATCTGATAAAGTCATTGCTACAAAGAAGGACAAAGATTGGCGCATATCCTCTTAATAATCACCCTGAATATTTTTATCTGATGATGGTCTATGAGACATGCTCTAATTAACGTATCAATTGTTTCCTCTGTCTTCATTGCCAATTATACGCAAAATTATTTGATAAGGGTTCATTCCAAAAATGCTGAAAGAAATCAATACGAAACTATCACACTCGTTTTGAAACTTCATGATATGTTGATTTTGTGCATTTGAGCAAATATCACCAAACCTAAAAAAATTGAGATTGACAATTTTCTCGTTTGTTGTTTTAAAATCAGAGCTTTGAAGGCATATGTTTATAACATGAAAAATATAGAGAAGAGAATAATAGAATAGTACTTATTCTTTACTTTATAATTAATTTTTGCTCTTGCATAATAAAAAATGTGTTTTTTATTTATTTATTTAATTTTAGTAAATTAAATTTATTTCAGTTTTAAATTATGTTTATTAACTTCAATAAAAAAAATTAATTTTAAAGGACGCATGGAATTCAAGTAAACATAAAATAATAAAATAATCCACTTCAATTTATTTGGGTATGAAAATTCGCATGTACGTAGTTAAATCAAATATTAGGGAATTTAAGATTTTGAATTCTCTCAATTTAAACATCCCTTAATCTCTCTTAAAAAAAGTATATATCATATATATAATGCATTAATTAAAATTTCACACAATTTAAAAATATTTTATATGTTATTGAGCTACATCAAAATTAAAGTTGTATGCATTTTATTAATCTTCATAAATATTAATAATATAACAAATGATTTAAATTTGTATAATATTTTGCATGCATGACCTAAATAATATAAATTTTAAATAAAATAAAAAAATTTAAAAGAAATATAAGTGATCAAAAGAAATGGAAGGACAATTATAGATGAGGAAGTCAAATTATCCAAATTCATTATAATAGATGTTAATTGCCGTTTTGGTATCGCACCTATTATTATCAATCACAAAATTGATCTCCATTATTTTAAAAGTTGACAATTTTGTCCCGTCTCTCATATATATGAACAAAGAAAATCACGATTTAATATATTTTTAATGTAGTGACATACATTCTATGCATATCAGATACTATCTAGATGCATCAATTAATTTATATCTATAATAAATTAAATATAAACAAATTCAAAAGTGAAATCTATAATTTTTACTTTGTTTTATATTTTATTGGTGTTACTCAGATGAGATAAAAAGTGTCAATTTTTAATAATAAAAATAATCATAATTCAATAAAAATTAGGGACTAACAACTAAGCTACAATAATAATGAAAAAACAAAAATTTAAAAGTTAAATAAGGTACCTTGCACAGCGACAGTAAAGTCCACACAATCAGTCTTTCGCAACAACAATGTTGTCTCTCTCAGTTCAATTATTAACCCTAACAAGTTAGTTCTCTCTTTATCTTCGATTCCCAATTTTCTTTCCAATTTCTTCTTCAAACCACTTTCCTTTTTCATTCTCGTCTCATTCTCGTTTCCATTCCAACGAATTTGATTGTTAATGCATGCTGTTTCCTCATTCCTATCGCATGTTCATGTTGTGAATCCCCAACACCATCCATGTTGAATCAACAGAATTTTAAAATTCTTTTGTTAAGATCGAATCTAGTTCCCACTGCTATTTCTCTTTCCACCATTTGTAATTCTAACGGAGATAATTAAGCCTAATGTTGTTACTTTTAATACATCTTAATTACTTGTTACAGCGCACTTAGCAAAATGACATTTTTCTTTTCTTTATTCGCTAAGATTCTCAAAATGGGATTTCAGGAAGGTACCATAACCTTGACTACTCTTATGAAAGGTCTATGTCTTAACAATAAGGTTCGGGAAGCTCTGCACTTTCATGATCATGTGGTGGCAAAGGGATTTCAGTTGAATCAAGTTAGTTATGGAATCTTGATCAATGGGTTGTGTAAAATGGGGGAAACAAGACCCGCCCTGCAATTGCTGAGACGAATTGACAGGAAATTGGCCAAAGCTAATGTGGTAATGTATAACACTATCATTGATAGTTTTTGTAAAGATAAATCTATAAACGATGCCTACGAGTTGTATGTTGAGATGATTGCAAAGAGAATTTCTCCTAGTTGTAGTACCCTAATTTTGTCCATTTTGAAAACAAATATAAGAAGGAAATATGTATTTAAAAAAGGAAATAAAAATAATTACAATAAATAATTTCATTATATATTAAATTTACAATTTCAAATCTAATTAGAGTTTTAAAACCAAATCAAAAACTAAAATAAAGGCAAAAATAAATTACAATAAAATTTAAATCAGATCAAGCCAGCCTTGCTATGTTGACTTTGTTCACTGCCAAACTCTGCCATGTTGATGATGACTGCCATTGATGCACAAGCCATGCTTATGGGTACATCTGTTCCTGTTTTAACTGAATTGAGAAACATAAAAACATAATTTTTTAAATCAGTCTTGGTACACATTGTGCAGAACAAAGAGACAACCTTTAGAGTTTAAAAAAAAGAAACTAAAAGACAAATTAAAGCTCAGCAATAGAACAGATCAAAGCAAGTAAATCAAAATCATGAATGCATCAGAGGTGTAGAAAAAAACGCAGATGATGAGCAAAGGAAAAAAAACATCAAACAGGAAATAAATAGAACAGAGACACAGCCAAGAAAACAACTAATCAGATAAAAAAACTCTATAAATACATCTGTTTTTTTTTACAAAGGGGGAGAGACATTTTTTTTGAGGAGGAGAAATCTGAGATTAATACCACTAAAAAACGCATAGAAAGAAGGAGAAAAAAATTGGAGACTAAGAAAAAAACACCGTAAAAGAAGAAGGAAAAAACAAGAGTAGTAGTAGCAAAGGAAAAAACCAAAGTTAAGTTACCACCTGTCCTTGTCTCTTCTTCCTTCTCGCGGGCCTCTCGTATCTTTTCTGCCCTCTCTACTTCTTTCTTGGTTAAGCTTCTATCTCTCTAATGCTCTCTATATACTTGTTATTTGTGTATAAAGAATCAACAACGGCCGCCCTCCCCTTCTCTATAGCTAGAGTTTTTGTCTATTAGGCGATAGTCTTGTGTGTAGTGGCTCGGGTTTGCACTTGAAGGTGTGGTCAGCCCAGTTAGAGTTAGTAAAAAATTAAAACATGTTATTCAGACTCAACCCATTAAGATTTAGTAAGAACACAAATATTCAATGTTTTAAAAAACACACATATATTCAAGTTTTAAAAACAAATCTCACATATCAATAATATATGTTATTAAAGATTAATTAGAGCAACATCTTTTAATCTTTGAGTTGTCTATGACACAAGTGGTACAAACTTGATAGTTCTAGAACTCTCTTCTATTTATTATTTATTTATTTATTATTATTTATTTATTTATTTATTTATTTATTTATTTATTTATTATTTATGTATTATGTATTTATGTATTTATTTATTTATTCATTTATTTATTTATTCATCTATTTTATTTATTTATGAACTAATCTAAAATAGACTTATTTATTAGATATGACATTTTTTAATCTTGAGTTGTTAGGACACAATAGTACAAACTGATAGTTCTAAAAACTCTCTTTATAATATTTATTTAATATTTTATTTTAGTTATTTATTTTATTCTACTTTTTATTATTTATCTCATCATTTATTTATTTTAATGAACTAATCTAAAATTGACTTATTTAATAGATGTACTTTTTTTATCTCTGAGTTGTTAAACACAAGTAGTACTACTTGTAGTTTTGAGACTCAATTTTATCAAATCGAGAATAATAAAATATTTTTAGAGGATTAATTAGAGTGACATTCTTCTTTTTCCTTGAGTTTTAGAACACGAGTTGTACAACTTGATCCATCTTAAACTCGTATTTTAAAGTATTGTATTCAAAATTAAACTCTTTTATTTATCTCATTTTGTCAAAATTATTTTTTATCACAAAACAATTTTTTCTTTAAAACACACTCAACGCATCTGTTTTTTTTTATTAAGAACTACGTATGCTGTTGATTTATCCATCGCAACAGAAGATACGTAGGAGCAACATCACATTCTTGTGCAAGCACGATAAAATATATTTCTTTTTTTTTCCCCCTTTATTGTTAAGTACAGTATGATTTCAAAATATATTTTAAATATAGATAATACAATATGTGTTATTCATATTTAATATAAGAGAAAAGTAAATATACTTAAGTTAAAATTAATGTTTGCCACAATTAATCCATAGGTAACGTTGTTTTTAACGGATGTCTCGTAGGGTGCTAATACCTTCCCTGCCGCATAATCGACTCCCAAACTCAAAATTTGGTTTCGAAGACCCCATTTTTTTTATTTTTCTATTTTTAAGGGTTTCCCAATATTTTCCCTATTTTAAAATAAATTTTTGTGGCGACTCCATTTGAATTCGAGAACATTCGAAATTTAGCTGCGATTGTTGGCGACTTCACTGGGCGACATTTTAGAGAGTCAACCTAACAAAATTATGATTGTGCATAATTTTAACTTTGTTCTATACTTTGTCTGATTTTTCATTTTTTATTATTATTTTATGTGTTTAAGTATTTCTTAATAACTTGTTTAGTTGACATTATTATTTATTTATTCATTTTTAAACTTATAGATCGTTTTCTAGATATTATTTTTTTATTTATAAATATTTATTTTATTATATGTTTAGTATCGTTATTGAGTTATAAAATCATACTTATTCTACAACCCTACACTTTTTTTAAGACACACACTTATGAATGGAAACCTTACACCCGGGTTTGTACAAATATCTTAAGTTTAGTTTCGAGGTTGTGTAAGTGTAGCCTTCTGGATGTACATCCTATTCTTGTTAGCATGAAAATCTCGCCTAGAGTCTTGATCTTGCCTGAAGGGGTATTGTCACTCCAAATAGTTTTACTCTATTGTTGTTGACAATATTCCAAAATGTAGATATCTTGCTCTAGGGACCGTGTTTAGAACTATAGAGCCACCTTGTGAGAGTTTCACTACATTAAGCCATAGACCCTTTCATTATAAGAATATCCATATAAGCAAAAAACACCTCATACATTCATTCAAAATGTTATATATTCACTACAATATTCTACATAATTGCATTCATATCTCATGACATGACATTGTTTCTTTTGGAAAAATGACCTAGCATTTTGCATCAATTTTCAAGGATTGTTGAGGAATCATAAGAACCTTAGTCACATGTTAAATAAAGTGGACAATGGGATTGGAAAAGAGAAAAACTTACTTTTAAAAGTTAAACAACCTGATTTGAAAGGTTTAAGAGACATTATCATCAAATGAAAACTATACAACGTGAGAGTTTCTTTCGCAAATATGGGAAGATCCTAAATCTCTTGGCAGTAAATGTGCAAATAGGGGCACTCACGGCGTGGCTCAGCTACTACGACCCCTCTCTTAAGTGTTTCCACCTTTCATGACTTTCAGTTGGGCGCCGACATTTAGAGGAATTTGAGCCGGAATATGGGTTATATTCCCTAGAAAAAGGAATCCTTATCGATATACTGGCAACCACCAAGTTTGGAGCATTTCTGAAGTTTTGAAAATCGACATAAGAGAGTTGGCAAGTACAAAAGAAGAAAGGAGCCATTCATGGTTTTTCAAGAAAATATCTAGAGCAAAGTGCCACGATTTAGTGCCGTTAAAAAAGAATGGAGTGCTTTTATAGATGTTTTGGCCTTTAATTATCTATGGTATTGTTTTATTCCCAAACTTGATAATTTTGTTGATTTTGCTGCTATCAAATGTCTTCCTAGCTTTTAACAAACATAAACAAAACCCGTGTCCCGGCGATTCTTGCTGATGATATACTACTCTCTGCATATGCGCATGAGAAGAAAAGTGGGAACAATTTTGTGTTGTGCTCCAGTGTTGTATATCTGGTTTATGTCTCATATGTTCAAAGAAAGGGTATCATATTCGAATTATAAGATAATCGTGAATGGGCTCTAAAGTATAGCTAGCCTTACTGGGGACACAATTTCATGGTATTATAGAGAACAAGGGGTGGAGGAAGTAAATATGTCAATGTGGAGATTTCCCAAATGTCTCTCTCATGGGGAACCAATGGATGTATTATTACAATTCGGCGGTAGCATTGAGACAGCTTGGCTAGCCCTATGTTGGAAAGCCAAATGATGAAGTGTTGGAAGGCTTTTTATTTTGCACAATACGGGTATATTAGACCCACCGATGTTGCCGAAGGATAAGTCGAGCTTGGGAAAAGATCAATCAGAAAAGGAAAAGCACTTGGATGTAGAAGTTGCAGCACAAAAGAACCCTATCAAACAATTGGTAAAAAATAGAGTCCAAGAAATCAAGTTTGCCTTTTCACAATACACCCTCGAGTGATCAGGAAATATCTGAACCTACCCTCGCCACCAATGAAGAAAAGGAAACTCAAAGCATTATTGTTGAAATCCGAGGAGGAGAAAAAAGAGCTACAAGCGAAGTTAGTAGAAAAAGTCTCCCAAGAAAACGAGAGCTTACGATCAGAAAACACATGTAAAAGTCAGTTTATGAAAGAAGTAACAAGAGGTTGAAAATTGAAAAAGAAAATAAACTTGACATACAAGATTGTTTGAGAGGTGCAAATGAAGAGTTAGATGTGCCGAAAGCAAGAAAAGAATGCAGCTATCGAAGAGGCCTATATGTGGAAGCAGTTGTGGACAAAATCCGCAAAGCTCTAAAAGAAGATAAAAAAAGGAGTTTGAAGATTTAAAGAACATCTGAAAGAAATGGTAGCTGAGTATGAGAGTCAAGTAAGTGAATGAGAGGCAACACAAAGAAGAAATTAAAGAACTACTCTCAAACATCAAGACGCACTAAGAATAGAAATGGATATTCTAGTGAGCTAAAAGAATTACATTGATTACCAAGAAAGATCTATAGTGACCTAAAGGACGAAACCTTATATTGGGAGGATCGATTTATGGTGTGCTAGGTCAATTAAAGAATCAAAAGATCTATAAAGAGCTGGAAGATAAATGAAGACATTGGAAAGACTGCTTTTCAAAATTGGCAATGCTAGCTAATCAAGCAGTCTTAAAAATTCCAAAGCATCTAAGAAGAGATTGATGCGGTAATGCATCCATTGAATACTCCAGTCAAAGTCTACAATTTCGTTGAATATTGCAAAAAATTGATAGAAGAATTGGAGGAGAAGATTGGTTTGTCCTATTAAAAGAGAAAGTTGAAATCCATAGTAAATGTAGTTTTTAAATTTGAATATGATGTACTCTTTTTCTTATTAATGAAGGATTTTCTATTTTTGATTTCCAGTCCTCGTATTTTATCACTAACAATTGTTCTTGCTATTACTAAGGCGTATGATTCCCACTATCCAACTACCATAATTAACTAATTTATTTCATTTCCATCACATTCATATTTTCATACTCATAGAAATTTTATTTATTTATTATTTTTTTAATATAAAAAAAAACAGACTAAAATCAATAAAGCTGATTCCCCGACATCCTTATCGAACGCGCGCGAATTCCAAGATCATGGATGAACTCGAGAAAAACCAAGAGGTGATAACAGCGGATGTCAACCAACTGAAGGAAAAGGTCGATCGAGTCTTGGAAGCTATACATGCTTTGGCAAGGAAGGAGAATACAGATGGGGATCCTCCAATTGTAAATGAAGAACACCAAACTACTCATTCTCATCCACCGGGTTTACCCCGACTAAACCAACAATTCCGCACTACAACTATGCAAATTTCCTATATATGGTCTCCGCATGGTTATACTCCGCCTGTAGTCATCAACCCATAGAAAATAACCAAAACCACTCAACTGCCAATCCCCAAAACTTAAAACCAATCACAAATCCTCCTCATCTGGGATATGTGCCACCCCAAAACACTATACCCATAGAAAATATTCCATATAGTGTACCTCAAGCGCCCCATTTTTGATGTTACGGGAATAGGCATCAACCTCACATTGGGGATGATACACAATCAAAGGAAAAATTTCATGTCTTAGAAGAGCGAATCAAAACAATTTGAGGGGCATAATGTTTATGGTCTCGAAGCTTTCGACATGTGTTTGGTTCCTGATGTGACTATCCCTCCAAAATTCAAAGTTCCCGACTTTGAAAAAATACAAAGGAAACACATGTCCTAAAAAATCATCTAACTATGTATTGCAGAAAAATAGCTTCTCATGCTCATAACGATAAACTTCTCAATTCATTTCTTCAAGATAGTTTGAGTGGGCATCGTCAAGTTGGTATATACTGCATCTTGAGCGAAGTCGTATTCATTCATGAAAGACTTGGCTGATGCCTTCTTGAGGCAATACAGGTACACATCGACATGGCCCCTGATAGGATGCAATTGCAAAATTCATTGAAAAAGACAATGAAGCTTTCAAAGAATACGCGCAACGGTGGAGGAAATGGCATCACAAGTAGAACCTCCATTATCTGAAAAGAAATGGTTGGTATGTTTATGGATACTCTCCAGTCACCTTTTTATGATAAGATGATTTGGAGCATGTCATCAAAACTTTTCTGACCTTGTCATGATAGGAGAAAAGGATAGAAAGTGGGATGAGGAGTGGGCAAGATCGTATATCCAGCAACTGGCATAAAAAGACCCCAAACGACATTCACAAAAAAGAAAGAAGGGGACGTTAATGCTGTAATGGTAAACCCCATAGTCTCCTATTTTCCACCCATCAATTCTTATCGACCCCCAAACTTCCAGCCCCCAATATCACAAACTCCTTACATTCCTTATCCATATGTGGCCGCAACCACACAAGCTTCATACCTCATATCACCTTCAATACCACCTTTTATCAACCACCTACCTACCACATTTTCCAAACAAAGTCAATGGAACCAAAATCCAATCTCAAATTCACTACAGACCACCTGTCAATCAAAAAAGGCAACCCGTTTTGACCCAATTCCTGTCACATACAGTCAGTTGTTGCCTCACTTACATCCAAAAATTCAATGGTAGTCCTAAGGCAATGAAACCTCTGAAGAACCACCATTCCGAAATGGTATAATCCAAACGCCAAATAATGAATACCATGCTGGAGCGTGAGGCATTCCGTCGAAGATTGTCAAGCCTTAAAAACTAAAGTGCAAGAATTGATTCAATGCAAAATGGCTTACCTTCAAGGAAGATGGTCCCAACATGGGGAATAATCCCTTTGCCGGTCACGGAGCATATCCCCGCTCGTCAATCTCATTGAAGAAGAGATAGACCAGTACACAAAAGATGATATGTATCGACCATAGAGCCATGCATGGAAAAAAAATAGATCTTTTCCAAGACCATTGGAAATCCTCTATAGAAAAGAGAATCCTAAGCACATTCATAGTAGGAAAAATGCAATAATTGTTCAAGCACCAACCTCTTTCCTTATGAAAATAACAAAGCTGTTCCATGGAGTTATGAAGTTCACATCCCATTTAGTAAAGTATCAACAATCAGTGATATCTTTAAGCCTCAAGGTACTGATATCACCAATATTTCAGGGATTGCGGGATGACCCGAAGTGGTCGAGTATACACTCCTGAATAACTTAGGAAAAAGGAAGGTCGTGGAGAAAAAGGGAAGGATGTTGTGTATCATGCCATAAAAGGATCAGAAACTTGCAAAAAGACAATACTTGAAGAATAAGCTAATGAATTTTTTGAAGTTTATCAAGCAAAGTGAGTATAAGGTGGTAGATCAACTAAATCAAACCTCTTCTAAGATATCTGTTCTTTCTTTGTTATTAAACTCTGAAGCACTAGAAGGGCACTGGATGAAGTTTTAAACGAGGCCCATGTTACTCATGATATCACCGTTGACCAGTTTGATGGAGTTGTCGATTATATCACCAACTGTAACGGGTTGAGTTTTAGTGATGTTGAATTACAAAACTGAAGGGGTGGACATAATAAAGCACTACCACATCTCTGTGAAATGTCATGATCATATTCTTTGCACGAGTGCTAGTTGATATGGTTCATCGTTAAATTCATGCCGAAATTCAACACTATCAAAACTATTTGTTGATGGGCTTGTTTGAAGCCGATGTGCTATGGTGTGAAAGCATTGACGGTCCAGAAGACAAGTTATTGCGTGAGATTGACATGCCGGATTCAAATCGGACCCCATAACTTTGAAATAACCTTTCAATATGGATATTAAACCGTGCGTACAAGTGCCTTTTAGGAGACCGTGGATTTCACGCTGCCTGGAGCAGTACATCCAGCTCTCCATCAAAAGCTAAATTTTATAGTGAACAATAAACTGGTTGATAATATCTGGGGAAGAAGATATGATAGTGATCATCTATCTTCTAACGGGATACTTGTAAGAAGCAGAGGAAGCCATTGAGATCCTCCAAGCATTTAGAATCCCAATGTTGTCTGCATGGGTGAAGATTTCGTTTAAAAGAACCAAAATTATCTACCACATCATTGAAGTTTACAAAATCCATGTTGGAAGGAGGAACTTTTGTTAAATTCGGGAAATTGATAGAAATACCAGAAAAGAAGGATAAGTACGAGTTGGGATATATACCTACCAAAGCTGATCAAGAGAACACTGTGAAAGAAAAACGA
>PGTU02005743.1:0-12354 GCA_002896215.2 Cicer echinospermum
TGAATAAAATGTCTCCTTCTGCGTTACATGTTTTGTGTGATTTTAATATTTGGCATGCTAGACTCTTCATATTAAATAACATGTGATTTCAAATTAAGTGTTTTAGGCTTGATTCCAAAATTATCTAAAAAGGATTTTGAAAAATGCGAATTTTCAGTCAAGCCAAAATAACTAAGAAATCCCATAAATCAATTGTTAGAGAACTGAACCTCTAGAATTAATACACTCTGACATATGTGAGCTTAACGGAACGCTAACCAAAAATGGAAAACGTATTTCATCACTTTTATTGACGATTGTTCTAATTTTACTTACGTATATCTCATGAAAAAATAAAGTGAAGCGCTTGACATGTTTAAAATATTTGTGACTGAAATAGAAAATCAAATTTAGTAAAAGATTAAAAGGTTTCGTAGTGATAAAGGAACAGAGTATGATTCTGACTTATTTAATGAATTTCTATAAAACCCAAGGAATTGTACATGAAACAACTGCACCATATTCACCTGAAATGATGGTAAAGCTGAAAGAAAGAATAGAACTCTTACTGAATTAGTTGTTGCTATAATGCTTAATTCTGGTGCTGCATCTCATTGGTGGGGGGAAATTATTTTGACTGTTTGCTATGTTTTGAATAATGTTCCTAAATCTAAAAGCAATACATCTCTTATGAGATAATGAAGAATAGACAGCCCAATCTATCTTATCTTCGAAACTGGGGTTGTCTGGCAAATGTCAGAATCCCGATCCCAAGCGAATCAAACTCGCTAGTAGAGCCTATGAATGTGTATTCATTGGGTATGCAGTAAACAGCAAAGCGTATAGGTTTTTATGACCTAAACGCGAAATTGATCATAGAATCAAATGATGCTGACTTCTATGAAGATAAATTACCTTTCAAATCAAGGAATAGTGGGGGCAGCGACAATCATGTTCCCGTAACAACGAGTACTGAAAACGACAAACGAGACGAAACGGAATCTCGAAGGAGTAAGAGAGTAAGAGTTGCTAAAGATTATGGACCAGAAATACATGACCTACAACATAGAAGAGGATCATGCGAACATTAAAGAGAAGCTCTGTCATCCTTAGATGCTGATCTTTGGCAAGAGGCTATAAACGATGAGATGGATTCTCTAGAATCTAACAAGACCTGGCATCTGGTAGACTTGCCTCCTGGTTGCAAACCAATAGGTTGTAAATGGATCTTGAAAAAAGAAACTGAAACCCGATGGATCTGTTGATAAATACAAGGCTCGCCTTGTAGCCAAAGGTTTCAGACAAAGAGAGAACATAGATTTCTTCGACACTTTCTCACCAGTCACGAGACTAACATCCATTAGGGTACTTATATCACTTGCGGCTATTCATAACCTTGTTGATACACCAGATGGATGTTAAAACAACCTTTTTAAACGATGAACTGGAAGAAGAAATCTACATGGAGCAACCTGAAGGATTTGTAATTCATGGACAAGAAGGCAAGGTCTGCAAGTTAGATAAATCTCTGTATGGTCTTAAACAAGCTCCTAAGCAATGGCATGAAAAATTTGATAACTTGATTATTTCGAATGAGTTTAAAGTAAATGAAAGTGACAAATGTATTTACTACAAATTTGAAAATAACATTTGCACTATATTATGTCTCTATGTAGACGACTTACTCATATTTGGGTCAAACATTCATGCTGTGAATAATGTGAAATCATTGTTGAGCAGCAACTTTGATATGAAAGACCTCGGAGAAGCAAGTGTAATCCTCGGAATCAAGATTACTAGGTCAGAAAAGGGGAATTTCTTTGGATCAATCTCACTATATTGAAAAGATCCCTAAAGAAATATAATTACTTTGACTGTAAACCTGCTTGCACACCTTATGATCCAAGTGTAAAACTTTTCAAGAACTCTGGTGAAGGTGTTAGACAAACTGAATATGCGAGCATCATTGCAGCCTCAGGTATGCCACTGATTGTACTAGACCCGACATTGCCTATGTCGTGGGATTGTTGTGCAGGTTTCTAGTAGACCTAGTATGGAGCATTGGCACGCTATCGATAGAGTCATGAGATACCTTAAAAGGACCATGAGTCTCGGATTACACTATGGAAGATTTCCTGCCGTCCTTGAAGGATACAGTGATGCTGATTGGAACACCCTATCAGATGACTCCAAGGCAACCAGTGGCTATGTTTTCAGCATAGCCGGTGGTGCTGTATCATGGAAATCAAAGAAACAGACAATATTGGCTCAGTCCACTATGGAGTCTGAAATGATAGCACTGGCTAATGCTAGTGAGGAAGCAAGCTGGTTGAGATGCTTGCTAGCAGAAATCCCTTTGTGGGATAAGCTGTTACCAGCTGTGTTGATCCACTGCGATAATACCGCGGCTATTGCAAAAATTGAGAACCGTTATTATAACGGTAAGAGACGACAAATACGTCGTAAGCACAACACTGTTAGAGAATTACTTTCGAAAGGAGCTGTTATTGTGGATCATGTACGCACTGATGAAAATTTAGCTGATCCTTTGACGAAAGGATTAGCTAGAGAGAAAGTCCAAAATACATCCAAAAGGATGGGACTAATGCCTATAGATAAATGAGTCACTTATGATGGTAACCCGACCTAAAAGACTGGAGATCCCAAGAATTAGGTTCAATGGGTAATAACAAGTCATAGTGATATAAGATGAACATGCTAAGTTTAAAATGAGAAGCATGATTCCTGAAGCGAAAAAGGATGAGATAATAGAAACTCTTAATGAGATCTATACTCTATATGGAGTGGGGTACCTAGTGGCTACAGGAGTACTCTTGATAGACTCACCTACGTGAATGTGGAAGTGGGGGCCGCTTCCTATGGAATTTCGAGGCAGAATTCCTAGAGCGTTCACTAGACTGGGATACACGTGCAGGGCCCTAAATGCACGGGTTTTTTAGAATACACCTAATGAAAAGGTTGTGTGTGGGTTTGATGTCAGAGATAGAGTTCAAAACTACGGTTACTCTTGTTGAATCTGAATCCTACTCGCTATGCAAAGGTTCAAGTCGAAAGACACCTTTGTTTATGCACAATCTTATTGAAGCGTCTGACGCTTTTCTAGAATCCATTTTTAAATTCAAGTGGGGGATTGTGAAATGATGAAACATAATTGGCATTGATGATGGCTTTTAATGTGTGAATTGAAAAATGAGAAGTCCCACATTGGAGGGAACACACTCATTTATGACCTTTATAAGGAGTTAGTTTCACAATTGGTTGGGCCCCAAGGGGCACCGCAATTTTGTGAAGGAGGGAGAACGCAAGCAAACGGACCACCACAAGCGCGCGCGCCGCCGCCGCCCGTCCGGCAGGCCGGCTCGGCCCGACTTGGCTTGGCTTGGCTCCGTTCAGGTTGTGGTGTATTAAGTTTTTTTTTTAACAGATGGAAATTAATTATTTATTTAATTAATTAATTGCTTGCGATATGTCACATATTACGAAACTGCCATCCACAAGGTCAAAGTCAAAGTTCTGATTCATTCAAACCCTAAACAGACTAGTCTCTTGTGCTTTGCTCAGTCAAAACCCTAATTTGACCTGGCTTCAGTTGTTTGCCACGTCAAAACCCTAAAGCTGAGTCTTTCCCACGTTTTGACTTTTGCCGGTCAAGATGCCTAGTCAAGTCACGTTTCCTATTTCTGAGGCACATTCCTGTTGGCCAGTTAATGGACTTCGTGCTCTTGGATCCCCCTTTTTTCTCAGATCCAGTTGCTGAACTCATCTATAAATAGAGAGCTCACCTCACTTGGAAAAGCACACCAAAAGCTCTCCGTATCTGAGGCTTTTCTCACTTCTCCCCTTATATTCTTCTTCTTCTTCTTATTTTCTTGAGTAGCCTTCGTGCTATATTTGAGTAGCCTCCGTGCTATATTTGAGTGTCAGTCTATCGACTGGCATACTGAGGGTGTAATTCTAGAACGGTTTTCTACAGTGCAGTAGAACTCCGATACAGTGAATCTGGGCTGTTTTATCCTGGGGACTTCGTGGTTGATAGTCTGCCTTGCACAATTTTGGCAGTGCCTCGAAACGTCTTAAAGAGAGCGACCTAGTCCGCGACTCAACCCAATAATATTTTTCGGTGGCATAAATTGTTTTCAAAGGTTCATATTGAGTTCAAATTGAGTTTGTAAATTCTTCATATTGATAATGTTCACATTTTGTTGTAGATAATTTCGACCAAATCTTCTTCAAATCTTGACCATATCTTCTTTTCAATTTGGTAAAAGATTTATTTCAATTATAAATTTGGATCAAATCTTATTTTAGATTTTCTTCAATTATAAATCTAAATCAAATCTTATTTTATTTTTTTTTTTAATTATAAATCATAATTAAATTTTATTTTATACTCTGTAAAGTCAAATATATTGTTCTCATAAAATACTTTTGGTATCATTAAAACTTTAAAATATAAAATCAACTTGGTTCCAAAAAGACTTTGGGAAAGTCTACCTCTAATGAAGAAAATTAGAATCTATTAAAGTCTGCCTCTGATGAAACACACCAGACTTCTCTAAGTTTACCTCTGATGAAGCGAGCAAGCGTTTGCATAAACTGCCTCTGACCAGTTGCATATGATAAATTGCCTCTAGTGATGAAGCAAGTTTATGACTTCCTTTACCTCTAATAAACCCAATTGGATTGTGTTCCTCTACCTCTAATACACAAGTGTGTAACAAGAATTTTTTCTACCTTTGATGCTGACAAGCGTAACAAGAATTTCTTCTGTCTCTGATAATTTTATCAAGCTTCTGAATCTAAACCATTATGTATCCTATGGAAAAGTCAACTCTTTGATAAAGTCAACACTAAGAAAAAGGCAACATTATGCTAAGAGCCAACAAATAGAGAAAAGTCAATACATCTGGCGAAAAGTCAAAACTGAAAAAAGTCAACTCCTTTGGTAAAAGTCAACACTTTGACAAAGTCAATGCTTTGGTAGTATGCTTCTGGTCATTTACTTCTGCTTATATTGTTGCTTTTGATCCAATAAACTTGCCTCTTATCATTGTTTCTAGTCCATGTTTCTGGTCTAGTAATTCTGCCTCTGGTGACTCCATGCTTATAGTCAAGTAAATCTACTTCTGGTCCATGCTTTTGGTCATTGCCTCTGGTCAAGAAATCATGCTTTTGATGTTCTTGCCTCTGGTAAAGTAAAACTACGTCTGGTACTCGTGCTTCTTATCAAGAAATCATGATTCTGGTGTTTTTTGCCTCTGGTCTAGAAATCATACTTCTAATGTTCTCGCCTCTGGTCAAGAAAATCAGGATTCTAATTGTTCTGTGCCTCTGATCCAATACTCCCACTTCATATAAACTTATTTTCATATCTTGAAGAAAATATGATTTCAATTGGAACTCAAAGGTCATATTTATTTTCAAACGAATCAATTGCTGAAAAATAATGAAGCTCCATGCTTAAGGACACACGACCATACCATGAAGGAAACAAGACCATTCCATGAAGGACATTCAACAATACCTTGAAGGACAAAGGCAATATTGTAATTGCTTCTATAAATGAAATGACAACATAAACATAACATCTTACAACATTCTTTCAAATAAAAACACTCACAAAACAACAAGCCAACACCGAGTTATAAATTGTTCAAATTTATCTAAGTGTTGTGAAAGAAAAATCTGAGAGCTTATCTTATAAACATAGTCTAGTTAGAGAGAAAATTCTGCACAACCCCAAACACTTATTATGTTGTAACCAAGCCCAGCAATGGTTGATTGTGTTCCTCAATGGCTTGACGACACAAAGCTGGAAGTTTGAGAAGACTTGTTAGAACTTGCAAACTCGGTCTAGTAGTGGCTGCCATTCCTCAACACTTGACGGTATAAAAGTTGGAGGTGAAAAGATTAAACATAGTCATTGTGACTAACCAAGTGTTCAAGTGTATGTTCTATTTATAGTGGATTAAATTCTTTGAAGGAAGGAACTGGACGTAGCTTCTAAGTTAGTAGTGAACCATGATAAATTGTGGATTAAATCCTTTGAAGGAAGGAACTGGACGTAGCTTCTAAGTTAGTAGTGAACCATGATAAATTGTTAAGTTATTATTTTATCATTTCAGTTTTATCACTTCAGTTTTTTAAGCTATTTGAAATAATTTTTTCAAAATAGTAAACACAATTCAAACTCATCATTCTTGTGTTTTTTTGACCAACAAGTGGTATTAGAGCACAGTCTGAAAGCTGAAGCACTTAATCGTATTTTGAGTAAAGATTTGAATTTTTTTTGGCTAACTGTAGTGAAGAAAGTTCAGGAGTAATGTAAACAAGCATCCCTTACTTGATGGAGAAAGGTTTGAGTACTGGAAATATAGACTCGGAAATTTCTACATCTCTCATGATTCTGAACTTTGGGACATGGTAGAGGATGGTTATGTTGCTCCAAAAAATGATGAAGGTGCTGAGATAGCCAAAAAGAATCTTGGTGCTGATAAGAAAAAGCAATATAAGATGCATCACAAATCCAAAACCTTCATCATCAATGCTATCACTTTCAAGAATTGGACAAGTACAAGTGACAAACAAACAGCCAAAAATATCTTGGATGCTCTAGTTCAGAATTATGAAGAAACAACAAGTGGAAAAAGCCAAAGCAAATCTACTTATTAGAAAATATGAACTCTTCAAGATGGAAGAAGATGAAGATATTGAGAAAATGTTCTCCATATTTCAAACTCTAGTTTCAGGACTGAAGGTGTTGTAAAAGAGCTATACTACCTCTGACCATGTGAAGAAGATTCTACGAAGTCTTCATAGAAAATGGAGACCAAAGGTAACTGCTATTAAAGAGACAAAAGATTAAACAAACTGCCTCTAGAAGAACTTATGAGTTCTTTTAGATCTCATGCGATTGATCATTGGTAAAAGATGAGCCCAAAAAAGAAGTCTAAGTCATTGGCTCTAAAATATCAAGAAAAGAAAACAAACTCTAAGGCTCTATATTGCAATCTTATTTTTGTTATTTGAATTTGTTTTTTTTTCTAATTGTGTGTAAACGTGTACTATGATGAAAAATTATTAACAACTTAAATTTGGTCTTAAGTTTCTGTTTAGGATTTTGAAATTTTAAACCTATTTCTTTGCTCATATCATTGTTCAATTCGATAAGTTTCACTAATGCATGCATTGTTGATTACTCCTTGGTTGTCGAAGTCTCACTTGCCATTTTTTAAATAAAAAGAAAACTAAATAAATTTTGTAGTGGCATGTTTGGCATCATTTAGATAGTTCATACTCTTTTTTATTATCCTAGTGTGACTTTTTGAGCCTAAACACTTTAATTATTTGTTGTATGATTATCCATATATGTGTTATCCCTTCAGAACTTGCACTAATTATGACTTGCATCACTTGTAATTTATGCATACACTGAGGCAATTTTGTTTGGTCGTTTGAACCTTTCTAACTAGCCTATGAAATTTTATCATTTGCTAGCCCCTTTGAGCCTTGCCGTTTTATTTCGCTACTAGCCACATTTACAAGCCAAATACCTAATTTAATTAAATCACCTTACTTGGAGTAGGTAGAAAAAAAATTATTGTCTTGGTAAAATTATAAGTTTGGTTGCTCATGGGATAGTAACTTTAAGTTTGGGGTGGTGATTCTCACAAAATAAAAAAAATCAAAAGAAAAAGAAAAAAAAAAAAAGAAGGAAAAAAAACCAGTTTGTGTACTTTGATAAATAAATCTTCTTGGTTCTTTTGTCAATGTTGATTAATCTCACAATGAAAAGGTGAAGAAAAATAAAAAAAGTGATAGGAATAATTTGAAAATGTATGCCTAACTTCCAAGTAGTAAAGCCTACTATCCCAAAATGTTCTACACCTTTTAAAACACAGTACACTTTTGGAGGGACTTCGGTGTAATGGGGGATTAGGTTAATAGGGTTTGTGTGGAATTGCTAAACTTATAGAAATTTTTTTTATGGCAATGGTAGTGTGATAGCATGTTTTATGATTTGAGTGATAAATTCATAACCTTTGCTAAACAATTGAGTAGAATATTTTGGTGTGAGATTGTTTGAAGAGAGAGTTGAACTTGATGAATCGAATGCTAAAGTATACAAATTGTGTTGTTTTTTTTTAATAAGCAACCATATGAACATGATGAATTGTTTTGTATAGCTAGAACTTTGAGAATTGAGTTTGATTTTGATTTGATAATTGAGTTAACTTTGTATTTCTAACTGTACCAATCTGAAATTAATGTTTTGCTTGGGGACAATCAAATAGATTAGTTTGGGGTTATGATGACTGATTGCTCATCAAGCATGCATATTTTTCATTATTTTTTAGTCTTAGTTATCTTTTATTCCATTTAGTTGAATTTAAGGAGTTATGTGATATATTTTGTTAATTTTATTTATTTGCTTTAGTTGAAAGTGTTTTATGTTCTTGTCTCCTTGGATTAAGTAGAGATTTTCAGAGTTCTGCGTTGTTACTGACTGGTTGTAAATGCAGTGCTGAATATTTGGTGAGAAATCAACATGACCTATGTGGATGTATTTGAGTGCCATTATCTGGAGTTTTAAATGTCCAATTGGAGTCAAACCTAAATGAAAATGATAGATATGATCTCAATGCTAACAACTTTCATGAACAGACAACAAAACCAAATTTTGACTCCAAAGAGGTAGAATACATGCCCTAAACTTCGACAGGGCGCGCCCTCAAGTGTATTTTCACGCTGAAGCCACTGCCAAATCCGCGCCTCAAGCGCGCGACGCGCGACAAACACATTAAGATACTCGTTCTTATCCTCACTTTTGTAGGTAATACTTTTTACTATTGGGAAGTGGGAGTACTTTGTGTTTCTAGCATAGACTCAAGGACAGACATTTTCTAACACACCATTTGGAGCATATTTTATATCAAGAATCATTTCATATGTCTTTTCTTGTAATTACTTGCTTCTAAATCTATTTTTTCTATCTCTGTCATAGAGTAACTAAACCCTATTTGTTAGGGATGATTGTAACATCAGACGAATACCCTTATTTTTTTCTGATTTGTATTTCCTATAGTTGATACGAAGTAGTTTATATGAATTTTATTTCTCACATCTCTGTGTCTTAATGTTTTTATTTGCTTGGATCAAATCATTCAAGATGTTATACGATTGCGTATTTTGAAATGGAGAGTCGACTTACGAATCTGAGATGAGAAAATTTATGAATTTGTAGTCTAGAGATAGATGCATGGTCATGTAACACCAATTTTAATTAGTTGATAGACAATTGTTTAAAAAAGAGATATCTTATACAATAATGTTTAATGTCTAATCTTTAAATTCCATCTAAGAAATTATGGGTTAAATTGGAATTAAAGGTTCAGTCACTAAGACATTAGGACACGAATAATAAAGAGAATTTGGTAATAACTCATAAAGGAATTCAGTAACTATGATCAAATTAGACACCAAGGTTGGATTCGAAGTGAAAATCATCCATGATTTCCTAAGTTCATACATAGATTTCCTAAGTTCATACATAGAATTCGGTAATACTTGTTTTAGATCATACATAGATTTCCTAAGTTCAAAAACATGATTTGGAAATTCAGTACTTTCAAATTTTGGAGGTTATTTAACATAGACTTCTTCACTTATACAACTATTTAGAAAAGCACCTTTAAGCATCCATTTGAAATAATGTAATGTTATTATTTGCAACAAAACAAAGTAGGATACGAATAACTTATAACCTGATCACTGGAGCAAATGTCTTAGTATAATCAATGCCTTTTTTATTTTTCAATGAAATATTTAGATAAATATTTATTCCATATTTATTTCATATTGTTTTAATATTTATCAGTGGCTATATGTGTCGCATATTTTTATGTAACTTTTTATATTATTGGTGATAAATATTCTATCATATTTTTTTTAAAAATTTATCAGTGACAAATTATGTGTCCCGTATTTTTATGTATCAATTACAAATATTTGTCCCATGTTTTTTATTAAGTTGATTAGCATTTATCGTGTAATTTACATATTTATCAGTGACAAATATTTAATCAATCAAAATCTATAATTCATATATGTGATAAAATTGTTCGTGTAATTTTATATTTATCATATATAAATATTTTATCTCGATATTTTTTTTTAAAAAAATTTACCATTGACAAATACGTGTCATGTATTTTTTGTATCAATGAAAAGTATTTGTCCTATGTTTTTTTTTCCTTTCATATTTATCATGATAAATATGTAATCCATGTTTTATATATATAATATATATATATATATTATATATATATTAATATATATAATATAATATATTTTAGTGATAAATATTTATCTATATTTTTTATATTTATCATTCTATAATCTAATATAAATTGTTGCTATTATCAATGATAAGGAGAGAAAAAAATAATAAAATGAGAAAAAGAATATGTAAAAAGGATGTGATTTAAATTTAAAATGGGAAAATATTGTGAAATTTGAATTAATCTAAATGTGAAGGAGTAAAAAAGGAAATACATTAGTTTATAGATGGAGAAAAAAATGCATCGAACAGCAGAGAGTAAGTTATTTTAAGTCGATTGTCTCATTATCTTTTATTCAAATAAGTTATTTCTACACATATTTAGTGTTTTTTTCCCTCGTGATTTCTTTGTTTTAGTGTGATGTTATTTTGATTTATCGTCTTGTTGTGGTATTGTTTTGGCTTCTTAACTTGTTGCGGTGTTTGTTTGGTTTCAAATTAAGATATTAACTTTAATCCGATGCAAATGCAATTAATGATTTTAACGTCTTTAACGTTACAACTCTAGATAAATGAGTATTTCGAATACTTCATATTTGTAAGCTTTGTCACAGTTGTAGACATTATGTTATATTATACTATTAACTTAGATGTTGTAAGTTTGTTCGCAGATTTTTTTTTTTTGTTTTAACAACTTTGAATTGTATTATTAATTGATATAATTTGAATCGATTTGAATAAATACCGTTTTTTAATATAAATAATAAATAAACGTAACTAAGATACAATTAAAAAAATAATTTTTATAATAGAGCTGGAATACATTTATTTAAAACAATTTTTTTAAAGTAACATTTACTGTGATACGAAAAAGTATTAAACACATTTCATATAAAAGAGCATTAATCCATCTGCACCACAGTAATAGTATGTTTGTTTTCACAATGATACCAACTTTAAAATGGGTTCTTCCTAAAGCTATAATTTGTAGCTTCCTTAATATGCAGGGGTAACACGTTGTGTATGCATTAGTATAGTTGGTCCCTATTTTATTTCATTCAATTATTAATGTTTGACATTCCTGGTTTCCTTACTTTTCAAGTATAATATTAATAACACGGTATAATTTCTCAATCGATATAACTTTTACGATTTATGAATATTGTTTTTTTAGTAAAATAAAAAGTTATAACCCGGTAGATATATGAATTAATGAAACGAACAACTACCCTAACTATTATTGCTAGTACTAACTCTCATTCTTTTGTTACTTTTTATAAATATTTTTTTGTTTTATCTATATTACCTTTCATTGTTTATTATTTCACCTCATTTATTTATCTTTCTGTAACAAATAAACGGTAATAACTTTAACAAAACATTTAATATTACTTTGAAACTTGAAAATGACAAATAAAAAGAAATAGAAAATTATTGAAAAAAACCACTTGCAACAAAGATTGGAGAAAGTGTTATTCTTTTCATTATTTCATTTTTTTTATTAAGTGTTATGAATAAGTTATTAAGTCTTAACTCAACTAATAAATGTCAATATTACATTATTAGATATATTGCCTCTAGTCAAATTTGGTATTTGTAATTATGTGAGTTAATTATAGTAGTATTTATTATCTTTTATAAAACAATAAAATGTTATGAAATCAATATTTGTTGGCATCCATTTTTGGTTTGGGTTTTTCATATTCTACTATAGGGTGATCTATAATCCCAACTAACTTACAACACTAATGTCTTATAAATCGGGATCATGTGTGGTGCAACCGCTATCAGAATTATTATATCTAAATAGATAAATTTTTAAAAGTTGTTACACTATTGCACAAGACTTGTTGATGATCTAAATTAATTATAGTGAAAATAGGTCAGACCGTTTCACAGAGATTTATGACTCGGTCTATTAAAAGTCTAACTCGGTCTGACCCGTTCAATAAAAAAATTAATCTCAAGTTTTTTAAAAAGTTTATTTATTTAAATAGTCTAAGCTTAAACTATCTAAAAAAACTATTAGATATGACATGCTAGTCCGTATATATGTAATTAAAGTATATATATAT
>PGTU02005744.1:0-10767 GCA_002896215.2 Cicer echinospermum
ATAGTAGCTTTTAATCCAACTGTCGATGTTTTTAAAATTTATCAGACATAACATTATTGAATGAGTGTAACTATTTGAATATAATTGAGAACTATTATTATATAGATCACATCTATAATTTTACATTAATTTATAATCATTTATTATATTATCAAGACGCACCAAAATTAGTGTTATATATAATCATATCATTAACGTTAATCGTAATGTGTCAAATAGCATATGAAATGATTATACATTACTAACGCCGAAAAATAGTATTGTTACAGCGCATTTTTTAAAGCCATTTATAACGCATTTCAAAAAAGATAAGGCATTGAATGATGTGCACTTCCTTTTCCTTAATTTTTATTAAAAAACACTGTAAATGTAATTTTTAAAATAACCGGTTTTTTTGTTATAAACAGTTTTTTTATGGCATTTTTTTTAAGAAATCATTGCTTTAATTTTTTTGCCAAATCGTTTTCATCTCAGCACATGATATTGACACAATTACTTATTTTCCATTTTAAACAACAACAACAATAAACTTTAAAAACTTTTGTATATATTGACACAATAGTTTACACAACAGAACTACATAAACTTATAATTTAACATATTACACAATCAGTTCACAACAAAACTATAATTTACATATTGACACAATCAGTTTACAAACAGCACATGATATTGACACAATTACATATTTTTCACTTTTACATATTCACAAAACACAGAACTGATATAACTTTAATAGTTACACAGAAACCTTGCACACAACACATATTTTTTACATTGACATATATTTCACAAACCCTTGCAGCATGCAATTTTCCAGGCAAATCAAATAATTTATTCAATCTCATAACTTACATCAATCTTTCTTTATTTCAGTTAGATCTCTTTTCAGAGTATGTGGGACTGAAATTGTCAAAGTAATGTGCATAATGAAATTAACATAAATAACTTGAATCAATATATACCAAGTATATATATTAAAAATCAAAATATAATGAAAATACCGTACCGTTTCTGGGATTATAGTTTGATTCATATCAACAATATCCTTCATGAATCGCAATATATAGTACACGCAGTCTATGTTTTTAGTTTGACGAGAGCCACTATAAAATAAAACATAAAAGTCAATAAAATATTTCTGCATTGATTGTTATTGAAATTTTAAAGCATCTATTTCAAACATGTATTGGAATTCATGTGATATTATTTGACTTTTGTTTCGACACTGTAGCACCCATTTGAGCTTGGAAAACTTGTAAAGCACTATAAAATAAATGTGATTATTATAGCATTAACAAACACATTATTTATATATATGTGTGTGTGTGTGTGTGTGTGTGTGTGTGTAAGAAATAATGAATATTACTTACGTGTCGAAGATAGTCTTTATATCCGAGTGATTGATGTAATGGTCGTGCAAGGGATCTAAATATTATATAACTTCAGAGGTCGCATTGATTGCAAACATCACCCAATGTGCCTACAACAAGAAAAATTTGGTTGACAATTTTGTTTACGCAACTAATAAATTAAGATCTCATAAATTATAAATAAAGAATATATAATTACACTGAATTATATGGCGCATGGAACAAACTTATCCTTCTCTTTATTTCCAATAGGATATCTACACCATATTTCTTTACATTAACTGGATTGACTTTAAACATTGAAAGCTTATGCGAAACAAGAATGAAAATCTATCTGACAATTTGCGCGTGCACACCAACTTCTCATACAAAAACCTTTCAATGAAAATAATCAAATCAGATTAATTACCAAATAAATTAAATTAATTACCAATAAATGCAATTAAAAGTAATTTTATCTTAATAAAGTATTTTACCTAATGTATAAGCTGATGACAATAGCACTCAGCTCCTTAAGATTGAGAAGTTTCGTATTTCAAGTAGTTTTTCATACTCATCTCCGAAAATAGCTTTCTCAATGCTTATGATACGTGAATCGTTGCTGTCCAAATTTGTTTTTGCTTGTATGTCAAGACACGACCCAAATTTTAAAGTTTGCCAGCTGTGGTGCGGCTTTATTCTAGCAGGTTTGTTGTGCGGATGGTTTTGTTTGAATCTGAAAAATGAGGTTAGTCAGTTTGTTAGTTAATTGAATCTGAAAAAAATGACCAAAACCTGCCAGAATAAATGTGACAAATATTTTCCGGTGATGTGGCTGACTCGTTGTAGAGAATGTTCTTCTCATTCCCTTTAGACTTTGTATAAAATGTGAAATTAAAGTTAACAGTAGAAATAATTAGCAATTAAATATAATCAATCATAATCATTCATCGTGCAGTTAAATATAAATATACATATCAATTAAACATATCTTATCAAGGGCAACAAGATTTTTGGGTCATGCCACGTAACTACCTATTGCTTCTCCCAAATACTTCATATCTCCATCGTTGTCCTGTATAGGCAACGGTGCTAAAGGAGCTTTATCTTCCTCTGATTTTCCATTGAATGCATTTCTCCACCCACGATACTGATGACTATAAGGTAAAAATCTACGGTATCCAAGAAATACATTCTTCTTACAATATTTCAACCGCATCCAATTTGTACTCTTTTCACATATAGGATATACACGCTGACCTTTAATGCTATATCCTGATAAATTACCATATGTTAGAAAAATCATTAATTGTGCCGAACAACATAGCCCTCAAATTGAAACATTTCTTTCTTATATCCATCATAAACCTTCACACCATCCCCCACATATTTTTTTAAATATTCAATTTAAAGGAGTCAAGTATACGCCGATATCATTCCTTGTGTAACACCCCAATATTCATATATTATTATATATGTGTCTTTTAGTAATTTTCGTAATTTATTATTTAATTAATAATTATTCTACATGTAAAGAAATTAAATTAAAATTTACAACTCCTTATTTTACTTGAATAATTATAACCTTTATTTTTATTTAATGGTTTTTGTGTGACAATTACATTAGAACGGTTTATGGCATAATTAATTCCTACGTGGACAACTGTGTATTTTATTTATTTGATTATTTTCGATAAATCATGGAATTGATGTGTTAGATACGTTGACTTTATTTTTTATACGTGACCTACAGTGATATTTTTGTCTAACTTGATTTATATTAGTTGATGATGAAAACATTAGTTGAATTATTTAATTAAATTATAATTTATAGAAGTTATATAATTTATTAGTTTTATTTTAGACCAAATAAGCATTTAACCAAGGAGATAATAGAATTAGTGAAAAATCCTTAGTTTTATTTATAAATTTTATTTAACTAATTTAGCGTGACAATAGTAAGATAATTGTTTCCTTTAATTTTAATTATTTGATGAAGTATATTTATATTAATTAATTAATTAATTGTGGGATTTTGTTAGTAATTAATTAAAAAACTCATAGAGTATTTTTTTAGAGTGAACAATGACCAAGTCAATTTTGGTCAAAATTTTAATCATCCACACTATATTTATTGTTAATAGCATTTAACAAGCAAGAATAAGTGTAACAAGCAAGAATAAGTACATGAATGTCAATTAATTCATAACGATTGGTCATTGAATGATATTATTCCAATTGATGCATTATTGATGTGTGCAATTAACCTCAATGAGAAAAATTACTCTCTTTCTCTAATCAGCTTCACGTCTCCATTCACAACATTATACTTTCTTATCTCAAATATTTTCAAGTCACTCAAACAACCACCCACATATTACCTCTCTTCCTATGAAGCTCTAAGCTTTTGTTTCTTCATCTTTATGAGATTTTTCGAGGGCTATATAGCGTTACGTGGAAGGAAAACGTCCAAGGTAAGGACTTTTCTCCATGCAGAGTTAGGCTAGATATTAAATTAGCGATTCGTAAGATGTTGATATGATGTCTGGATGTCTTAAAAGAAAAAAGTTGATTTTATTTTCGTCGTAAAGAAATTAACTATAATGCTTTGATTGTTTTTTAGTAATACCTCTATCTTGATGAAATTAATTATAGAGTTCTATTTTATTATTATATCTTGATAAATATGTTTTTAGTGAAAATGTTTAATGCCTTACGTAATTTAGAGTATTTAATTATAAAGTTATAATTTTTATAATGATGTAATTAGTAATATGTTTATTATGATGTATTTGATTTTAAGTGTTGACTTTTGAGTATTTTAAATTTAAAACTTGACTTTTATGAACAATATATGTTTTCTTGAGGACATGGATGAGAATTTTATATTTCTTTAATTTTAATAATATGAGAAAATTGATTATTGAATGCGTTAATGAATAGTTCATTTTTAGAATGCGGAAAACTTTATAGTGAAATGAATGAAATTTATGTTGTTATTGTATTCTTGGTGATATGAGTTTTAATTGTTATCAATAACACGTAGTGAAATCGAATCTTATGGATTATTAAAATGAAAGTGGTGATCTTGAGATATTTGTTCACGTGCAATATTTGATGCGTTGAAGTTATTGAGCTGTAACTATGAACATCCATGAGAATATAAATTTGATGTCTTATGTGATTAAAAAATTTAATTTGAAATATTTTGCCTTTGTAGTTGCTTATGTGACTAGTGATTTATGTTTTAAATATTGTAATCTTTGTGGTTGCCTAAGTGGCTGGTGATTTGTGTTTTAAATAATTGTTTATCTTTGTGTGGTTGCCTAAGTGTCTGGTGAATTGTGTCTTAAGTATTGTTATCTTTGTGGTTGCCTAAGTGGCTGGTGCTTTGTGTTTTTAAATATTGCTATCTTTGTGGTTGCCTAAGTGGCTGGTGACTTGTGTTTTAAATATCATTATCTTTGTGGTTGCCTAGGTGGTTGGTGATTTGTGTTTTAAATATTGTTATCTTTGTGGTTGCCTAAGTGGTTGGTGATTTGTGTTTTAAATATTGCTATCTTTGTGGTTCCTAATTGACTGATGATTTGTGTGATTATTTAAGTGAGTGGTGACATGTACCTTTTGAGCATCATTATCATTTCATGACATATCATATGCATCTTTGTGGATGCCTGTGTGGCTGGTTTAATATTTTCCAATTGGTATGGGTGACTTCTGTGTGGACGGCTGTGTGGCTGGTTATATCCGGATCATATATATTTAGAAGCATGCATAACTTTGCATACATTTTATTGTTATTTTTATTTTGATATAATTATTTGCTCTACGGTACTACTTGATTTATTTAGATATATTTTATGATTTTTGATACCCTTTGAGAACTGTTAAAGAATCAATTTCTTTAAACCTTTTATTACGAAAAGATTTTATATTCATATTTTATGACTGTTAATTTATTATTTGGTTTAATTCTTGTTGTAGGATGAACTGACCCCTTACACCAACATTTAGGTACCAATGATCTCAAAGTGTCGTATAATAATGTTTGCTTGGTAGACGCGTGTGGGAAAATGAGACTTTTAGTTAAAAATAATGTTTTGTATTACTAAAAATTTTTGTAGTACATGTAAAATTATTTACTCTTGATCATTAACTTTTAATAGAAATGCAGAAGTGAGATGTCATTCGCTGGTAAATAATTGAATGTCAATTAATTTCAGTCAACCTTGTTTCTTTTGAATTTCACTTAAAGAGAATTTATTTTATTTTGAAGCATAAATGAATTATTGATCTAACAACTGGAATATTAGTCTTGCAAATAAATAGAATAAATAATATTTTAATAAATTGTATTACGTTCTTTTACAATATATTATATATATATATATATATATATCAAGTCATTTTCTGACGCATCTTCAATTTATTACATAATGAACTACTCCTAAGAAAAAAATATAGTTGTTTCTAAAAAGAAAATAAAATATTTTTAAGTAATATTTGGATAAAAAAATTTGGGCGTTACACCTTGGTTGTTTGAGTCCAAAAATTAACAGAGACAACACTATAAACTTACGCTTCATACATACCATGGAGGTAGGTTATAAAATCAACAAAATCACAGGCCACATGTTGTGTGAGATGCTTTGAAGACCATGTGGATTCATTCCATTAGTAGAAAGTGCAAGTCGTAGATTTCTTGACTCTATCCCGAATTCAAGATACTCGTGATCAATTTTTGCCCATTGCGGAGAATCTGCAGGGTGTCGAAACTTTCCATCGCTAATTCTTTCATCTGCATGCCATGTCAAATGATTTGAATCTTCTTCACTGTGATACATGCGCCTGAGACAATGTAGATTTTATATGATTTATTATGTAATAATTTATTATTTTTAGTGACAACAACAAATTAATAAATACAGTACCTGAGACAATGTATCCAATATTTTTTTAAAGGATGAGCAGTAGATGGGCGCACAATAGAGGAGAGGAGGGTTCGCAGAGTAGAAGAGATGAGGGTTCGTAGGGTTAGGACAATGGATTAAATTTGTTTTTATTTATTTAAAGTAAATGATTTTATTTAAAGTTTAATGATTTTACAGCGTTTGTATAATAAGCGCTCTAATAGGTCCTTTAATTATGTGAAAACGCAAGTCTTTTACAGCGCTTGTATAAAAAGCGCTCTAATCTAGGTCATTTAATTATGTGAAAGCGCAAGTTTTTTACAACGCTTGTCAAAAAAGCGCTATAAAAGCTATGTAACATAAGGTGAGAGCGTTATATTTTACAACGCTTGTGTTTAAGCGCTCCAAAAGCGTTGTAAAAACATTATGTGAGGGCGCTTCAGTTACACAAGTGCTGTAAAAGTCTTGTACACATTATATGCAAACGCTATGTGACCCTATATGACCCGCTACAACAACACTTTTTCCACAACGCTTGTCAAAAAAACGTTGTTATATCATCCGTTATTTTTAAAATATTATACAAACAACTTTGTATTTAATAAGCGCTATAAAAGGCGCGCTATAAAATGTCATTTTTGACGTAGTGATACGAGATAGTAGTTTTCGAACCAATTATCGATTTTTTTAAAAAATTATCTAATGCGAAATTAGTAAATGAGTGTAACTTTTCGAATGTAGCTCTGTGACATAAAAAATTGTGGATTATTATTCTGATTTGTATTTTGCAGACATTCTCAATAATATATTGGCACAACATTGAACTTAAAAAAAACTGTTATTAAACACAATTACACAATAAGAAATATAGTTTTTTTTTTTAATAATAAAAATTAACGAGTTATTTTTTCATTTACTTTGAAGACCTGCTTCCTCATACTCAAACCTAAAAGGTTCTTATCTAACTAACAACCAAAACGTTAGAGTTTATTTTATGAAAAATGTGACATTTGTCACTTAATTAAAGTGTTTCTGTTAGTAGTAATTTTCATTTTTTTTCATTTGTTATTTAAAAAAAAAACGTTTGAAAGTAGTGATCTTCATATACACGTTTGTTTTCATTGAAAGAACACAAATAATGCATTGCAAAATTGTCATTATGTAATCACCATTGTTGAGTACCCAATCACATGGTCTGCCGAGAATGAAAGCACACTTCCTCCAAAAAAAATAGCAAGTCCCGATTGTATTTTGAGTGGTTCCAAATACAAGGTTAATGTGCAAGATGCCTTTTCAATTATCACATAATGTGTTAATTGATTCTAAATTTATGGCATTAATATTTATCAGCGTCTCTTGGATTTATTGAAAAATAATAATTTTTTGGACATTTAAGAACACAATCAACAATTATAAAAATAAAAAAAAAATAAAAAAAGAGTGAAGTGTGGTTTCATCGAGTAACTTCTAGACTATTCACACGGGTAGTGTGCTTTCTTAAAGCTAAAAAAAAGGTGGAATGAATATTCAAAAAGATAAAAATCTAATAAGTGCCCCCTCTTAAAGGCTAAAGCAGAGAAATGAAAGGAAATCCCTGATAATCACATTCAAATTGGAACTTTAATTTCTTTTTTTAAGTATTGTTTAATTTCAATTGTAACTTATCTGCCTTAAAACGTTGAATTGTTTAATTTTGAGTTTTCTTTTTTAGTTTTGATGTGTAGCAAAGTACTTATTGTTGAAAAGAAATTGATGTATGTTGCTATCGCTTAAAAGTGTTGATTACATGAAATTTTTGTTAGTTTCCTCAATGATAGAATGAATAGAAAATACTTACCATTCTCATTTGAACGATCTCAATTTATCACTTTATTATTTGTTTTTAACTATATTTGTACACATTTCCAATTTACCACTTTATTAAATTCAAGGCACGATGTTTCAAACGTTTCAATACAGTGGGGACAGTTCAGTGGGTGCTATATCAGAGGATCCACACTTCGATCGTGTCTTAAAAGGGTGCATATTTACCCTTTCACCCTCCAATTATATTAATTAACTCCCCTTGCTTTTGATATCATCCCAAGTTTATGAAAACAACCAACAAAAGACTTTTAATCACTGGGATCAAAACAAACATTGCTCAATCAAGAATAACAATCTCTTATCTCTTCAACTCTTTATGTGTTAAATAATATTTATTTGTGTCATGTCACACATAATTTAATAATTTTAATGTGTTATCTTTTAAATAGTAGTATCTAACTTCTAAAAGATATTATGATTCTCTTTATTTTATTGGATTTTTTACTCTAAACCAATACAGATCACCTATTTATCGACAATAACTTTTCATAAATTATCATAATCTCTTAAATTTGATTGGCAATGTATATATGATATTCCTTCAAAGTTTAACAACTACATGCTACATTCCAACTCCCAAAAATCGTTTTTCAATTATCTATTCATTTAGACTTTATTGTGCATAATCCATCTTTGTATTTTCCTGTTTTACTTTTCCGGTTCACTATCATATATATTTTTTATTTATTTATCACGTTGGAAGGCTGCATTAGATTCACAATAACAATTTATAGTCGGGCAAAAAAAAAAATTTAATTGTGATTTACAATATAGATATATTCTAATATACAATGAGATCTTTGATGTTCCATCACACAAAAATATCTCAATCACGTATTTTTTCGTACGAATCTCAATCACATGTTAATATAACTATTTAGTGTTTGTTTCCTTTTCAAATTTTAATTTATTTGTTTTCCTAATTTTAAGGTATGGGTCGTGTATTGATATGAATAATGTATCCTTAATTCTTCTTTCATGCAGCTATATTATAATATTAATATTAATCAAAGTTATTTTCTTATTCATTTTTTGTTACAAATTTACATGAATTATTGTTGAGTAAACACAACTAATGAGAGGTGTAATATTTTGTTGCTTTTTTACTGCATCACATGATTCACAATGTTATAGACTAAAGGTTGAAGTGTAACCCAAATTAGTTATTTTTATACAAAGTTAATATAAAAAGGTGACCTAAATCAATTTCTGGATTAATAATATATAATAACATTAGTCTGGATAATGTTATCCATGAGATGAATTTATATGGTATTTCATGCATATTTAATTTCTTTGTTTACTAATGTGTTTGTTTCAAATCATTCAAATGCATTTTTAATATAATAAAATAAAAGTAAAAGATAATATGTATTCTACAACATCTATGAAACCATTGAAAAGGTTAAATAAATAGAGGCCATGTTTGTTTGTTGGTGTAAACCAATATATATATATATATATATATATATATATATTATAAATTTAACCATTGAATTAAAAGATTATATAGGTTAACAAATATATGTTTTTTAAAAAAATAAAAAAATCTAATTACTTTTATTGAGGTCATTAAGAGTTAATGATGTTATATTTCAAATGTTTAAATGTTAATTTTTAATTTAGGTCTGACCCATAATCAAGATAGGTTGCCGCACATTCCAAAATATTAGTTTATAACGTCCAGATTATAGATGTTTTGTATTAGTCTAATGACAATCTTGACTATCTAATATATAAAATATGTAAAAATAAAAGCATTATTCAACGGTGTAACTTTGGTGCAACAATTATATATGTGTAGTTTAATCCTTTAGTCACGCTATGATTTACATCAAGATTACAAATATGTCCCAATAATATTTAAACCTTTCAATGGCTTTATTGATAAGGAGACTTCATTGTGCCCTCACAATCATGCCATAAGAATTACATTATTATCTTTATCTATTATACAATATTAAATTTTAATGAATCTGTTTTTGTCTTTAAAACATTTATTTTTCCCAATAGCTGCATGGAACATTATAAATACTTGTCAATAGCATGCATAGTTTACAAGAAATCCGAACTATGTGAGCGGATATTTCTTAGCTGAAGCAGGGTGAAAATGAAGCTTTTTAATTTTGTTGCTTCCACTTTGTGCTCTCAATTTCTCATCGTTATGAAGGATTGTGGCAACCGAGCCATCAAAGATGATTTATCAGAAACGAATTCTAATTAGTTGGTTAATCAAAAGGGGGAGTACATTGGAAATGGCGCTGGCGAGATTATTAAATATAGGTAGTTCAAGCATGACGAAGAAGGCAAAGATTAATGGAGACTCCAGCGACGGAGACGATACTAATGTAATCCTAGAGACAACCGTGGATAAACTATCTCATTATCGTAGACACCCGGGGGTGAGAAAGACACACACGTGAAGCGAGACGACGGTGAGGCAAGACAAGATTGAAATAGGAGTTGGAGGTACTAATTAAATCTCTAGGGGAAGCATTAGTGGTGAGTAGTGACACATTGAGACTGACATGTGAAACTAGACCATGTGATTATTTTGTTATACATAAATATGTTAATAAGATATGTATTTTTATGTGGATTCAAAGAAATATAAGGAATGTAGGAAGAGAGATGTCAAT
>PGTU02005748.1:0-30172 GCA_002896215.2 Cicer echinospermum
ATTCCTTCATTGCTATGGATTATGTTAATTGTTTGAAGTCGGCCGTGTTACTCTTACTGCTAAGACTTGAATAAATTAGCATGTTTACTTGTCAAATAACCATTCAGAATAGGGACTTCTCGATTAATTTGATTGTTTACCTCTACAATAACCCAAGATCTTCTTTATGGGAATGGGAAGCTCTATCATTGGTTAATGATACTTGTACTCAATCGTGTCGGCGTCATACCTAGTGTTTAGGTTTGGTTACTAGGTGGATGTTTCCGTACAAGGGGAACATCAGCGACCTGCGGGGTGTTGCGACTTCAGAGAGATCATGGAGTACTATCGAGTATTGTATCAGACCGTGATCCGAAGTTCACATCACATTTTGGAGCATTGCACGAAGCTTCGGAACGAGGCTATGATTGAGTTCACCTACAACAAATAGTTTCCACGCAAGTATTGGAATGGCTCCAGAGGAGACTTTTGTGGGCGCAAGTGTCAAACGCCCTTGTGTGGGTATAAGGACGGTGAAAATATGATCGTCGGACCAGAGATGGTGCAACAGACTACAGCTAAGGTAAGGAAAATCAAGGAGAAAATGAAGACTTCACAAGGTCGTCAGAAGAGTTACGCGGACAAGCGTCGCAGACTGTTAGAATTCGAATAGGGTGACCATGTATTTCCGAGAGTCACACCTACTACGGGAGTTGGTAGGGCGTCAAGATCGAAGAAGTTGACTCCAAATTCATTGGACATGTCAGATTTCTGCACGAATTGGGCCTGTTGCTTATCGGATTGCATTGCCTCCGATACTGTCCAACATTCATGACGTGTTTCCTATATCACAGTTGAGGAGATATCTTGCAGATCCATCGCATGTGATCGAACCAGACACAATCCAACCGAAGGATAACTTGACATTCGAAGTACCACCTGTGAGGATGAGGACAGGAAGATTTAGCGATGAGGACCAAAGATGTTCGTTGGTCAAGGTGATTTGGACCCAATTACTGGAGAGGCGACTTGGAATTGGAGAGCAAGATGAGAGAACAACACCCAGAGCTATTTATCGACGCATAGTTTCGAGGACGAAACTAATTTTAGGGGGGGAGTAATGTAAGACCCGTAATTTTAAAGTACCATTTAGGTATTTTTGGCGTATTTTGGATTTTGGCTCGGAGGCTTTTTAAGCCAAAGTTAATAATATTTGGAGTTTCATAATCAAAAAGTATTTCGATGCCAATTAGAATTTCTCGTCGATAAATAAATTGAATTAACTGCGGAAAATCCTTACGGAGAATTTAAGCGTTTCGGGCGAAACGGTAATTTAATAAATATCTAGATTTTGAGATATTGTTAAGTTATATTTATTATATTTATATATGTTTTGGTTGGAGGAAAAGAAAGGAAAACTAGAAGGAAGGAAAAGGAAAAGAAAATAGTATATAAAGGAAGGAAGGAAAAAGGAAGAAAGGAAAAACAAAGGAAAGAAATAGAAAGGAAGGAAAATCTCAAATTTCCATCTCCTTCCTCAGACAACCAACCGTAAAACCAAAATTCCATCCTTCTCCATTTCTCGTTTTCGTTGCTTCCTTTTCTTCAAAGCTAGTGACCCAAGGTCGGGTGTGAGTTAGATCAAGGTTTTCGCAACTCCACTCTTTCCTCTTTGATTCGAAAACGAAGAAAAACGGTTTTGAGATCCAAACACAAACCCCTCCGTTTCTTCTAATCCGAACCTCATTTCTCGAAGAGATAGAAGGGAAAGTTGCTCACCTCCGTGCTACGGTGCTAGTGCACTAATTTGGAAGCGGCGTTGCGAGCGGAGATTTACCGGAATTTCTCGCGGAACCGGAAACTCTCGATAAAGCTAACATTGAGGTAAGGGCTCCTTCCAAACTTTTAGTTTGCATTAGGACTTATCTGTGGTTGTGTGGGAAGGAATTTTGTTAGGGTTAAATGTATCGATTTGGGGAAAAACGAAACTAGTGCGTTATGGGTAAAACCTTAGAGTTAGGTTTTGTTTATATTGATGAATGTTTCGTGGTAAATGAATTTGAAGTCATTGTATATGATTATGAACAAATGAAATTGGTTGTATCTAGGTGTTATGTTGCTTTGCTTGTGTTCGTTGTTTTGACATGCTCTTAATTGATATTGATGAGATTTGATGTGTGTATGGTTGGATTTGTGAATAATGAATTGAATGTTTTTGATGTGAGAATTTGTTGAGTTTGTGTTGTGTGAAACTTGAAAACCATTAAGTTAAATGAGTATTAAGAATGGGGAATCTCTTAATGTCTCGTTACTTAATGTGCGTTGTTTGTGAAAAATCGTTAAGTTAACTGGGCGTTAAGAATGGGGAATCTCTTAATGTCTCGGTTACTTAATATTTTGTTTTGAAAACCGTTTAAGTTAACTGGACGTTAAGGAGGGGAATCTCTTAATGTCTCGGTTACTTAATATTTGTTTTAAAGAAAAATCGTTTAAGTTAACTGGGCGTTAAGAATGGGTCTTAATGTCTCGGTTACTTAATATTTGTTTTGAAAGAAAAATCGTTTAAGTTAACTGGGCGTTAAGATGGGGAATCTCTTAATGTCTCGGTTACTTAATATTTTGTTTTGAAACCGTTTTAAGTTAACTGGACGTTAAGGAGGGGGAACCTCTTAATGTCTCGGTTACTTAATATTTTGTTTTAAAGAAAAATCGTTTAAGTTAACTGGGCGTTAAGAATGGGGAATCTCTTAATGTCTCGGTTACTTAATATTTTGTTTTTTGAAAACCGTTTAAGTTAACTGGACGTTAAGGAGGGGGAACCTCTTAATGTCTCGGTTACTTAATATTTTGTTTTAAAGAAAAATCGTTTAAGTTAACTGGGCGTTTAAGAATGGGGAATCTCTTAATGTCTCGGTTACTTAACATTTTGTTTTGAAAACCGTTTAAGTTAACTGGGCGTTAAGAATGGGGAATCTCTTAATGCCTCGGTTACTTATTATTTTGTTTGGAAAATTGTTTAAGATAACTGGGCGTTGAGAATGGGGAATCTCTTAATGTCTCGGTTACTTAATGTTCGTTTTTGAAAATCGTTTCAGTAAATGAGTAGTAAGAATGGGAATCTCTTAATGACTTATTACTGAATGTTTTGTCTTGAAAATCGTTTCAGTAAATGAGTAGTAAGAATGGGGAATCTCTTAATGACTTATTTACTGAATGTTTTGTCTTGAAAATCGTTAAGTTAAATGAGAATTAAGAATGGGGAATCTCTTAATGTCTCGCTTTTTTTATGTGTGTTTCGGTAAATCGTGCTGACCCGGGATAGGTGGCACCTTGGTAAACAGTAAAGGCGTGATAGGCAGTACGTTTACGATTTACGTTTGGTAAGTCGTGCTGACCCGGGATGGGTGGCACCTCGGTAAACAGTACGGACCCGTGATAGGTAGTACGTTTACGACTTACGTTTCCTGAGGAATTGTGTTTGGTAAGTTGTGCTGACCCGGGATAGGTGGCACCTCGGTAAAACAGTACGGACCCGTGATAGGTAGTACGTTTACGACTTACGTTCCTGCGGGAATTGCGTTGTCCGTGAGAGACTGTGCAGGGGTTTGTCCGTGAGAGACTACGCCCTGGTTTAAGTTAGACGAGAATTAAGAATGGGGAATCTCTTAATGTCTCGTTTACTCGTGTATGTTTTGGTAAGTTGTGCTGACCCGGGATAGGTGGCACCTCGGTAAACGGTACGGACCCGTGATAGGTAGTACGTTTACGACTTACGTTCCTGAGGGAATTGTGTTTGTCCGCAAGAGACTACACCCTGTTGGTTTGTGGACTGTTGGTTCATTTTGGTTGTGTAGTAATGTGTTATAAATGCTAAGTGTTATGTTTTGGAATTTGGTGATAACATGTTTGATTGCAATACCATTTCGAAATCCATGATGTCGTAGTAATTGTGTTATCAGTGTTAAGTGTTAAGAATTGGGATTATGTATGAATGTGATTGAGTTAGTTTATGAACTTTTGAAAGATTACACAGGTAAATCGATTTCCCAATCGATTGGATAGTAAACAGGGACTTGGCCAAATGGACAAAATCGATTAGCCAATCGATTTTGTAATCAGTTTTTCGAAAAATCATTTACGAAATCGATTGCCCAATCGATTGGGCCTAAGTCAGGGGCTCAGCTATCCTGTCAATCGATTGCCAAATCGATTGAATCAAGCCAGAGTTCAAAATTTCACTAAAAACCTTCAGGAAATCGATTTGGAAATCGATTGGTATTAAGTCAGGGGCTCCGTTATCCTGTCAATCGATTGCCAAAATCGATTGATTCAGCCCAGGATTCTATTTTCATTAAAATCCTTCACCCCAATCGATTGCCTAATCGATTGGCTCAGTGAAAATCCTCAGTTTTAGTTGTATGATTAATTGCTCATGAATCTATCCATGTCTTGTTTTATTATGTGTTAATTAGGAGATCGAGAACTGCATTTTACCTTCATTTTCATTGGCAATGTACTGTATGAACTTTTCGCATATTGAAAATCCTGTTAAGGTGCATGCTTAGTTGAAAAGTTGTTTTGAGCATTCAAAAACTTAATTGCTATGTGTTAACTGTTATTTTCTGGTTGGTGACCCTTTACACTATTGTGGAAATCTGGGCTTTGCCCTCAGATGAGAGTCAGGACGGCCCTACCGGTTCGTACCCTACGGACAGGAATGAGATGGGAACGCTTGACTGCAGTTACGTTAGGAGGATCTCACGGGGCGCGTGGAGATTACTCAGGGTGTATAGCTTTGTGGTAGGATGATCAGATTAGGATGATTGTATAGGGACTAGGGGTCCTTCTTTTGGTTTGGAGTATTTATAGTTTGGAAAACTGTACTTATACAAATATTATCAGTTTGATAATCATCTTTGGATGAGTTCCATGTACCATTTGATGTTATGTAAATGTTTTGGATTTATAATTGGAGAAACTTTTCCGCTGCGTAAATTATAATGACTCAATTATTTATCCAAAAGCATTTCCTCATTTGTTTTACTTTGTTTTATTTTAATTTCTTTTAAAAAAAAAATATACCCTCGCTTTGAAAAACGGGGTGTTACATTGTGGTATCAGAGCATAGGTTTGGTTTTCTTTGGGGGCTGTGGAACCTTGGTTATAGATTGTAAGTCAACCTATAGGTTGAGAGTTGTTATCTGATCATGTGTCGGTTTAGGTGGTTTAAGTTGTCAAGTTCATAATTATTTTATGTGCGGTTGTGGTCGGAAGTTATTCTTAGAATTTGAAGTAGTGTTAAGACTCTACTTGATGATGGTTTTATAGGGAAACCATGCTGCCAAGGAGGAATGACGTTCCGAGAACCAATGCCAGTAGGAATGATCGAATGGCGGAGGCTATGAATAACATGGCTGCTTCTGTTGCTGCACAGACTGCTGCCAAGACTCAACGCGATCTCGAAAAGAGGGGAAGAGAGATCCGAGCTGCAGAGTCAAGAGGATTAAAAGACTTTCGTCGTTACAATCCTCCCAAGTTTGAGGGGACTGAGAATTCAGAGAAAGCAAGTCAATGGATCCAAGAAATGGAGAAGATCTTCGAAATGATTAACTGTCAGGCGGGAGTGAGGGTCAACTATGCCACTTATATGCTACTAGGAGATGTTGAGTACTGGTGGAGGAGTACAAGGTCGTTGATGAGATCAGCTCACGAGGAGGTGAACTGGGAATCTTTCAAAGGGAAGTTTTTCGACAAATACTTCCCGATGAGTACCAGGACTAGACTGGGTGATGATTTCCTGAAACTACATCAGGGGAACATGACCGTGGGCGAATATGCTGCTAAGTTTGAATCACTATCAAGGCATTTCAGATTTTTCCGTGAAGAGGTTGACGAGCCATTCTTGTGTCATCGTTTCCAAGACGGACTAAAGTATGAGATTCAAGATTTTGTCTTACCCTTGGGAATTCAACGTTTCCAGGTTCTTGTGGAAAAATGCAGAGAAGTGGAGGATATGAAGAATAAGAGAGCTAGCCGAGGAGGGAATTTTAACTCAGGAGGACCTAGTCGGGCGAAGAATCAGAACAAGGGAAAACAGGTTGCTAAATCTTACAATCGACCACATGATAACAATGGGGGACGGGATAACCCAGGGAACCAAGACCTTGAGAGGCAAGTGGGACAAGGTATACGATGTTTCCGATGTGGAGAAGAAGGACATTATGCTTATGCTTGTACCTTTAACAGTACTACTTGCTACAATTGCCATAAACCAGGGCACTTTGCAAGGAATTGCGAGGCTCCGAAGGCGGAACCAATGGTGGATGTAGCTAGGATTACTCTTCCTACTGCTAGAGGACAGGTGTATTGCGTCGGCGCTGATTTATCTAGCGATCTGATTCAATATGACTGTGCGATTACAGGTAACCTCTTAACTACACTTTCTGATTCGGGGGCAACCCATTCCTTCATTGCTATGGATTATGTAAATTGTTTGAAGTCGTCCGTGTCTACTTTACTGCTAAGACTTTGACAGTAAATTATGCATGTTTACTTGTCAAATAACCATTCAGAATAGGGACTTCTCGATTAATTTGATTGTTTACCTCTACAATAACCCAAGATCATTCTTGATGGGAATGGGAAGCCCTATCATTGGTTAATGATACATTGTACTCAATGTGTCGGCGTCATACCTAGTGTTTAGGTTTGGTACTAGGTGGATGTTCCGTACAAGGTGGAACATCAGCGACCTGCTGGGGTGTTGCGACCTTTAGAGATTACATGGAGTACTATCGAGTATTGTATCAGACCGTGATCCGAAGTTCACATCACATTTTTTGGGAGCATTAAACGAAGCCTTCGGAACGAGGCTATGATTGAGTTCACCTACAACAAATAGTTTCCACGCAAGTATTGGAATGGCTCCAGAGGAGACTTTTGTGGGCGCAAGTGTCAAACGCCCTTGTGTGGGTATAAGGACGGTGAAAATATGATCGTCGGACCAGAGATGGTGCAACAGACTACAGCTAAGGTAAGGAAAATCAAGGAGAAAATGAAGACTTCACAAGGTCGTCAGAAGAGTTACGCGGACAAGCGTCGCAGACTGTTAGAATTCGAATAGGGTGACCATGTATTTCCGAGAGTCACACCTACTACGGGAGTTGGTGGGGCGTCAAGATCGAAGAAGTTGACTCCGAAATTCATTGGACCATGTCAGATTTCTGCACGAATTGGGCCTGTTGCTTATCGGATTGCATTGCCTCCGATACTGTCCAACATTCATGACGTGTTTCCTATATCACAGTTGAGGAGATATCTTGCAGATCCATCGCATGTGATCGAACCAGACACAATCCAACCGAAGGATAACTTGACATTCGAAGTACCACCTGTGAGGATTGAGGACAGGAAGATTTAGCGATTGAGGACCAAAGATGTTCGTTGGTCAAGGTGATTTGGAACCCAATTATTGGAGAGGCGACTTGGGAATTGGAGAGCAAGATGAGAGAACAACACCCAGAGCTATTTATCGACGCATAGTTTCGAGGACGAAACTAATTTTAGGGGGGAGTAATGTAAGACCCGTAATTTTAAAGTACCATTTAGGTATTTTTGGCGTATTTTGGATTTTGGCTCGGAGGCTTTTAAGCCAAAGTTAATAATATTTTGGAGTTTCATAATCAAAAAGGTATTTCGATGCCAATTAGAATTTCTCGTCGATAAATAAATTGAATTTAACTGCGGAAAATCCTTTACGGAGAATTTAAGGCGTTTCGGGCGAAACGGTAATTTAATAAATATCTAGATTTTGAGATATTTGTTAAGTTATATTTATTATATTTATATATGTTTGGTTGGAGGGAAAAAGAAAGGAAAACTAGAAGGAAGGAAAAGGAAAAGAAAATAGTATATAAAGGAAGGAAGGAAAAAGGAAGAAAGGAAAAACAAAGGAAAGAAATAGAAAGGAAGGAAAATCTCAAATTTTCCATCTCCTTCCTCAGACAACCAACCGTAAAACCAAAATTCCATCCTTCTCCATTTCTCGTTTTCGTTGCTTCCTTTTCTTCAAAGCTAGTGACCCAAGGTCGGGTGTGAGTTAGATCAAGGTTTTCGCAACTCCACTCTTCCTCTTTGATTCGAAAACGAAGAAAAAACGTTTTGAGATCCAAACACAAACCCCTCCGTTTCTTCTAGATCCGAACCTCATTTCTCGAAGAGATAGAAGGGAAAGTTGCTCACCTCCGTGCTACGGTGCTAGTGCACTAATTTGGAAGCGGCGTTGCGAGCGGAGATTTTACCGGAATTTCTCGCGGAACCGGAAACTCTCGATAAAGCTAACATTGAGGTAAGGGCTCCTTCCAAACTTTTAGTTTGCATTAGGGACTTATCTGTGGTTGTGTGGGAAGGAATTTTGTTAGGGTTAAATGTATCGATTTGGGGAAAAACGAAACTAGTGCGTTATGGGTAAAACCTTAGAGTTAGGTTTTGTTTATATTGATGAATGTTTCGTGGTAAATGAATTTGAAGTCATTGTATATGATTATGAACAAATGAAATTGGTTGTATCTAGGTGTTATGTTGCTTTGATTTGTGTTCGTTGTTTTTGACATGCTCTTAATTGGTATTGATGAGATTTGATGTGTGTATGGTTGGATTTGTGAATAAATGAATTGATATGTTTTGATGTGAGAATTTGTTGAGTTTGTGTTGTGTGAAACTTGAAAACCATTAAGTTAAATGAGTATTAAGAATGGGGAATCTCTTAATGTCTCGTTTACTTAATGTGCGTTTGTTTGTGAAAAATCGTTTAAGTTAACTGGGCGTTAAGAATGGGGAATCTCTTAATGTCTCGGTTACTTAATATTTTGTTTTGAAAACCGTTTAAGTTAACTGGACGTTAAGGAGGGGGAATCTCTTAATGTCTCGGTTACTTAATTGGAGAAACTTTTCCGCTGCGTAAATTATAATGACTCAATTATTTATCCAAAAGCATTTCCTCATTTGTTTTACTTTGTTTTATTTTAATTTCTTTTAAAAAAAAAAATATACCCTCGCTTTGAAAAACGGGGTGTTACATCAAGCATCTCTTAGATAACTATGATATAAATTTGGTTGGATATCCTTGAGGTGATATAATTGTTAATAAAATTGTAATTCACAAATGATATTAGAGGAAGTTACAAGTTAGTTAGAAATAGTTAAGAATGTTAGAATTCTGTTTTAGCAGTTACTATAAAAACTGTTTGATATAAATCTGTAATACCAAGAAGATTCTTGAGTAGTAACTGATCAATCTTTGTTTACCAGAACATTCCTATTTTACTTTTTTCTTCTCAATTTCAATTTCTCTTAGTTATACAATCTGTTCTAACAATTGGCATCAAGAGCTTGAGGTTCTAATCTAAGGAAACACGAGTAAAAAATGTGAGGGGTTCAAAATTGGGAAATATAAGTGCGAGTGAAAGAAATAAAAGAAATCATGAATGGATTAGGGAATTTTCCATCCAACTTGTCAATCCTTGATGGAGAAAATTGGGAGAGATTGTCTGCATCTATGAGATCATTACTGGGAGTTCAAGAAGTGTTTAAGATTTTCCAAGAAGGCTATGAAGAGCTAGATTCTATTCCAATAGAAAGGAAATAGGCAACATTAAAAGATTTCAAGAAAAGAGATTGCAAGGCATTGTTTTACATCTAGCAAAGTGTGGATTCCAAAAACTTTTAGAGGATTTCAAAGGCATCTACATTAAAGGAGGCATGGGATATCTTGGTGAAATATTACATGGGTTGTGGAAAAACTAGGAAAGTGAAACTACAAATGCTAAGAAGGCAGTATGGATTATTGTAGATGGAGGAAGATAAAAATATGGTTGATTACTTCAGTAGAGTGCAGGAAATTGCCAATCAAATGCAAAGTAATGGTGAACTAATAAATGAGATGATGATCATTGAGAAGATTCTGAGAACATTGACTCCAAGGTATGATCGCGTAGTGTGGCCATAGAAGAATAAAAGAACATTAAGACATTGAAAGTGGAAGACTTGCAAGGATCACTAGAAGCTCATGAACTGAGATTAAAAGAAAGAAGTACAACAACTCAAGTGCAGGCGTTGCAAGCTCAAGTCAGCAAGAAAGTTAATCAAGATGGAGTGAAATACGAGAAAGGAAAGGGAAAATCTAAATGGCACAAGAAGCATGATTCAGATGAAGGGGCTGCTGGAAATTCAAGAAACTAGATCAACAATGATAATTACAGCAAGAAATCAAATAGTAATAAGAAGTTTGACAAGAAAGGGATTCAATGTTATAATTGTAAAAAATGGGGGCACTTTACAGATGAATGTAGATCCAAGAAGGTACAAAGACAGGATGATGAAGCTTAGATGGCAGTTGAGAACTCAAGTTCAGATAATGTACTACTAGTGGCTATCACTAATTCAGATGATGACTGCCTAGAATTGTGGAATCTTGACACGAGTTGTTCTAATCATATGATCAAGCATAAGGAGTGGTTTGTAAGCATTGATGAGAAAGTGAAAAGAGAAATCATATTTGTAGACAATAACACAATATCAATCGAAGGTGTTGGCAAGGTACTAATTCAAATGAGAGATGACAAACAATCCTTTATATGTGATGTGCTTTATGTGCCAAACATGAAGAATAATCTGTTGAGTCTTGGACAACTATTGGAAAAATGATACTCAATGAAGATGGAGCATGGTGAAATGAGGATGTTTGATAGTTCAAGAAGATTGATCTTGAAGGCACCACTATCAAAGAACAAAACCTTCAAAATTGAAATACTAATCAATGAGAATAAGTGCTTGAATGTTGAAGTCAGAAGTGAAAGCTGGTTATGGCATCAAAGGTTTGGCCACTTGAATTTCAGAAGCGTTCATATGCTGCAAGATGATGAAATGGTGCAAGGAATCTCTGAAATTCAAATGCCAAAGGAGTTATGTGAAGAATGTTTCCAGACTAAACAACATAGAAACTCATTCAAAGCTTAAGTGCCAACTCGATCCTCAAATAAGATAAAGGTAATATTTCCGGATGTTTGTGGACCATTTGAAGAAACATCAATAGGAGGCAACAATTATTTTGTAACATTCATTAATGATTTTACAAGGAAAAATTGGATCTATCTAATCAAGAAGAAGAGTGAAGTGTTGGTTGTGTTTAGAGGATTCAAGTTAATGACAGATAAACAAAGTGACTGCAATCTTAAGGTGATTAGGACAAATGGAGGTGGTGAGTATCATTCCCATGAGTTCTGTGACAAAGAGGTAATGATTCATGAAGTGACTGCACCATATACACCACAACACAATGGGGCTAAAAAAATAGGAACATAACTATTCTCAACATGGCAAGAACCATGCTGAAAGGGAAGAAAGTGTCTCACAAATTTTGGGGAGAAGCAGTGTCTAGTGTAGTTTACTTATTGAATAGGTGTCCAACTAAAAGACTTGGCACAAGGACATCAGAAGAAGTTTGGTCTAAAAGGACACCAAATGTAAGTCACCTAAGAGTATTTGGACCACTATGTTTCAAACATGTGCCCACTCAAATCAGAAGAAAGCTGAATGACATGACTGAACAAATGATATTGCTAGAATATGAGTCAACTAGAGCATATAAATCAAATGATCCAACTAAGAGGAAAGTAGTCATAAGTAGGGACATATTTGTGGATGAATCAAAAGGTTGGGACTGGAAGATAGAGGCCACAACCAACTATAGCAAGTTAGTGGAAATTGAGCTGGACATTGATCAGGTGCCAGGATCAGAACCTCAGCCAGCTCCAGATCTAGTGAGGCGTTATGGGAGAATCAGACAACCCTTAATAAGATTGAATCAATATGAATTAGCATATGATGCAACTATAAATTCCGATGGAAAATTAATACATTTTGCATTGTAGTCTAAATCTGAACCAGTGGGTGACGATGAGGCCTTAAGTGATCCAAAATGGAGACTAGCAATGGAGGAAGAGCTCAATTCCATATAAAAGAATAAAACCTGGGAGCTGATGATCGTGTCATTACACAAGAGACCAATTGATGTGAAATGGGTCTATAAAATCAAGATGAAGCTTGATGGACAACTTGCCAAGTACAAAGCCATGCTTATAGAAAAGGGATTTCTGCAGAAGCATGGATTGGATTATGATGATGTTTTTGCACCGTAGCCAGAATTGAAACAGTTAGACTTGTAGTATCAATGGTCAGTTACAAAGGATGGATCATGCATCAATTGGATGTAAGTCAGCATTCTTAGGGCTTGGAACAAAGCTCTATATGGCTTGAACCAAGCAGTTTGAAAAATGTATAAATGAGCACGGAGTCTATGTTTAGAAGGTAACAATAGAACCTACACTATTTGTTGGAACTAAGTTGATTTTATACTTAGAGTTTTGATGATAACAAAAGAATTTGATAAGAACAATATATTTCACTTCAAAGGGTATGAAAAAAGATTCATGTTTTTGAAGAAAATCTAAAAGATGATTTGATTCAAATTTATAATTGAAGAACATCTAAAATAAAATTTGATTCAGATTTATAATTGAAGAAAATCTAAAATAAGATCTAATTCAAATTTATAATTGACGAAAATCTAAAATAAGATTTGATTCATATTTATAATTGAAGAAAATCTTTGACCAAGTTGAAAATAAGATATGGTTAAAATTTGAAGAAGATTTGATCAATATGAACAGAATCAATCTGAAGAATTTACAGACTCAATCTAAATAAAATAGGAACCGAATCAATATGAAGAATTTACAAACTCAATATGAACAAGATACGTCGTAAAGTAGAAAAGAGTAATTTTAGATTTCAAAGAGAGAAACACTTATTCAAGTTAGAAATATTTTGAGTGTTCTTTTCTTAGAGTGTGATAGTTATTATTATTATCAACTTTATTAGAAGCAACTACTAAAGTTCCAATCTTTTGTATCCAACTCAATAGTGGTTTAGTTCCTTCTTTAATCTGGGGTTGACAGGTTGTTAGGAGAAGACTTGGCTTGTAGGGTCAAAGTAGTTAGTTCCTTAAGTGTCTGGGGTTGTCAGACTGTTTGGGAAGACTGCCTTGGAGGGTCAGGTGCTTTGTAATTCAAGGTATTTGAATTAGTGGATTAAAGCCTTCTGAATGAGGGGACATGATGTAGCCAAGTTAGTGGTGAACCATGATAAATCTATGTGTCAAACTAAATATGCTTTCATTGCTTGTTGCCTCTGAATTCGGTTGCTTCTCTGTAAGACCCATAATTTTAAAGTACCATTTATGTATTTTTGGTGTATTTTGGATTTTGGCTCGGAGGCTTTTAAGCCAAAGTTAATAATATTTTGGAGTACTGGTGGAGGAGTGCAAGGTTATTGATGGGAGCAGCCCACGAGGAGGTGAACTGGGAATCATTTAAAAGGAAGTTTTTAGACAAATACTTCCCGATGAGTACCAGGACTAAACTGGGCGACGACTTTCTGAAACTTCACCAGGGGAGCATGACTGTGGGCGAGTATGCTGCTAAGTTTGAATCACTATCGAGACATTTCAGGTTCTTCCGTGAAGAAATTGATGAACCATTCATGTGTCATCGTTTCCAAGACGGACTGAAGTATGAGATTCAAGACTCCGTCTTACCCTTGGGAATTCAATGTTTCCAAGCCCTTGTGGAAAAGTGTAGGGAAGTTGAGGATATGAAGAACAAGAGAGCTAGCCGAGGAGGGAATTTCGGTACAGGAGGGCCTAGTCGGGTGAATTACCAGAACAACAAGGGGAAACAAGTTGCTAAACTCTATGATCGACCACGAACTAACAACGGTGGACAAAATCGCCCGGGGAACCAGAATTTCGGGAGACAACCAGGACGAGTGGTCCGATGTTTCCGTTGTGGGGAAGAGGGACATTATGCTAACGCTTGTACCCCTAACACTCTCACCTGTTACGCTTGTCAGAAGCCAGGACACATGGCGAAGGATTGCACGGCTCCAAAGGTGGAACCAGTGGTGAATGTGGCTAGAGCTACCCGTCCTACTGCTAGAGGACGCATTTATTGTGTGAGTGCTGAAGAGGGAATCCATCTGGTAATCTGATTCAACGTGACTGTGAGATTGCAGGTAACACTCTAACTGCGCTCTTTGACTCGGGGGCAACCCATTCCTTCATTGCTATGGATTGTGTGAATTGCTTGAAGTTATCTGTGTCTGCTTTACCTTTTGATTTGGTTGTTTCCACACCTGCTAAGACTTTGACAGTGAATTCTGCATGTTTGCATTGTCAAATGACTATTCAGAATAGGGATTTCTTGGTTAATTTAATTTGTTTACCGCTACAATCACTCGAGGTCATCCTCGGTATGGACTGGATGTCTTACCATTATGTGGTTTTGGATTGTGCTCGTAAATTGGTTCTTTTCCCCGAACCAGGAGTTGTTAAATATTTAGCTGCTAACAAACTCCGAGTGTCGCTAAGTGAAGGGACTCATGAGTTTTTGTCTCTAGCCAATGTGGAGGCAAAGATAAGTGTGAACATAGAAGATGTGATACTTGTCAATGAGTATCGGGATGTGTTTCCGACAGAAATCCCAGGATTGCCACCGGTAAGAGAGGTGGAATTCTTCATTGATTTGCACCCAGGAACGGGACCTATTTCAATGGCACCTTATCGAATGTCGCCATTGGAACTAAATGAGCTCAAAAGCCAAATTGAAGACTTGTTGGAGAAGAAATTCATCAGACCAAGTGTATCACAGTGGGGAGCTCCAGTTTTGCTAGTTAAGAAGAAGGACGGAAGCTCGCGCCTATGTGTGGATTATAGACAGCTTAACAAGGCAACTATTAAGAATCGTTATCCTTTGCCACGAATCGATGATTTGATGGATCACATCGCATTTTTGGGGAGCATTGCACGAAGCGTTGGGAACTAAGCTACGATTGAGTTCAGCTTACCATCCACAAACGGACGGGCAGACTGAAAGGACGAATCAGTCCTTGGAAGATCTGTTGAGAGCATGTGTACTAGAGGATAGGGGAAGCTGGGATGATGTACTTCCGTTGATTGAATTCACTTACAACAATAGTTTCCACGCAAGTATTGGAATGGCACCATATGAAGCTTTATATGGGCGCAAGTGTCAAACGCCCTTGTGTTGGTATAAAGACGGTGAGAATATGATTGTCGGACCAGAGATGGTGCAACAGACCACAGCTAAAGTAAGGAAGATCAAGGAGAAAATGAAGACTTCACAAGATCGCCAGAAGAGTTACGCGGACAAGCGTCGCAGACTTTTGGAATTCGAACAGGGTGACCATGTGTTTCTGAGAGTCACACCTACTACTGGAGTAGGTAGAGCCTTGAAATCGAAGAAGTTGACTCCGAAATTCATTGGACCATATCAAATTTCTGCACGAATTGGGCCGGTTGCTTATCGGATTGCATTACCTCCGATACTGTCCAATATTCATGACGTGTTTCATGTGTCACAGTTGAGGAAATATCTCGCAGATCCATCTCACGTAATCGAACCAGACGCAATCCAGCTAAAGGATAACCTGTCGTTCGAAGTACCACCCGTGAGAATTGATGACAGGAAGATTAAGCGGTTGAGGACCAAGGATGTTTCATTGGTCAAGGTGATTTGGAACCCAATCACTGGAGATGCGACTTGGGAATTGGAGAGCAAGATGAGAGAACAACACCCAGAGTTATTTATCGATGCATAGTTTCGAGGACGAAACTAATTTTAGGGGGGGTAATGTAAGACCCATAATTTTAAAGTACCATTTATGTATTTTTGGTGTATTTTGGATTTTGGCTCGGAGGCTTTTAAGCCAAAGTTAATAATATTTTGGAGTTTTATAATCAAAAAGATATTTTGATGCCAATTAAAATTTCTCGTCGATAAATAAATTGAATTTAACTGCGATGAATCCTTTACGGATAATTTAATGCGTTTCGGGTGAAACGGTAATTTAACAAATATCTAGATATTTTGAGATATTTGTTAAGTTATATTTATTACCTATATATGTTTGGTTGGAGGGAAAAGAAAGGAAAACTAGAAGGAAGGAAAAGGAAAAGAAAATAGTATAAAAGGAAGGAAGGAAAAAGGAAGAAAGGAAAAACACAGGAAAAAAAATAGAAAGGAAAGAAAAACGCCATTTTTCCATCGTCTTCTTCCTCTGTCCGCGGCCAAATTCCCTCCTTTATCCCGTTTTCATTTTCGTCGCTTTCTTTCTTCAAAACTAGTAACCCAAGGTTGGGTGAGAGTTAGATCAAGGTTTTTGCAACTCCACTCTTCCTCTTTGATTCGAAAACGAAGAAAAACGGTTTTTGAGATCCAAACACAAACCCCTCCGTTTCTTCTAGATCCAAGCTTCATTTCTCGAAGAGATAGAAGGGAAAGTTGCTCACCACCACGCTACGGTGCTAGTGAACTAATTTGGAAGCGGTGTTGCGAGCGGAGATTTTACCGGAATTACTCGCGGTACCGGAAACGCACGTTAAAGCTAACGTTGAGGTAAGGGCTCCTTCCAAACTTCTAGTTTGCATTAGGGACTTATCTGTGGTTGTGTGGGAAGGAATTTGTTAGGGGTTTAAAGTATCGATTTGGGGAAAAACGAATCTAATGCATTACGGGTAAAACCTTAGAGTTAGGTTTTGTTTATATTGATGAATGTTTCGTGGTAAATGAATTTGAGGTCATTGTGTATGACTATGAATACATGAAGTCTGATGCATTTGGGTGCCACGTTGTGTTGAATTGTGTGTTCGTTGTATTTGGCGTGTCCATACTTGATGTTTGTTAATTGGTGTGTTTGTTGTGAAATATGGTTTGAATGTGAGAGTATGTTTGAGTTTGTTTCTGTGGAATTTGAAAAACCATTAGAGTTAAACGAGTATTAAAAATGGGAAATCTTTTAATACCTCGGTTTACTTAATGTGCGTTTGAGGAAAATGTTTAAGTTAACTGGGCGTTGAGAATGGGGAATCTCTTAATGTCTCGGTTACTTAACTATCGTTTTTGAAAATCGTTTCAGTAAATGAGTATTAAGAATGGGGAATCTCTTAATGTCTTGTTTACTGAATATTTTGTGTGAAAATCGTTTAAGTCAAAAGTATATTAAGAATGGGGAATCTCTTGATATGTCTGTTTGCTTAACGTTTTGTTTTGAAAATCATTAAAATAAAATCAGTATTAAGAATGGGGAATCTCTTAATGACTTATTTATTTAATGTTGTTTTGAAAAATCGTTTAAGTTAACTGGGCGTTAAGAATGGGGAATCTCTTAATGTCTTGGTTACTTAATGTTTGTTGTGAAAGTCGTTTAAGTTAAATGGGTATTAAAAATGGGGAATCTTTTAATATCTGCATTTGCTTAACGTCTGTTGTGAATGGAGTCAGTATATGTTCATGCATTTTCATCCTTTTTGTAAATCGTGCAGACCCGTGATAGGTGGCACCTTGATAAATAGTACTTTGGCCTGTGATAGGCGGTACATTTATGATTTACGTTTTTGAAAACCGTGCAGACCCGTGATAGGTGGCACCTCGATAAACGATACGGGCCCGTGATAGGCAGTACGTTTATGGTTTTCGGTTTTTTTGTAAATTGTGCAGACCCGTGATAGGTGGCACCTTGGTAAATAGTACTTTGGCCTGTGATAGGCGGTACATTTACAATTTACGTTATTTTAGTAAACCGTGCAGACTCGTGATAGGTGGCACCTCGGTAAACGATACGGGCTCCGTGATAGGCAGTACGTTTATGGTTTACGCTTTTTAGTAAATCGTGCAGACCCGTGATAGGTGGCACCTTGGTAATTGGTACTTTGACCTGCGATAGGCGGTACAATTATGATTTACGGCCCTTCGAGGAGGGTTTTGGTTTGGAATTCCGAGTCCATGCATTTTGGCATATACGCATTGCATTAGGTGCTTGGCACGCGAGTCGTGTTTGATTTAAGTTTTATGATCGAGTGATTTGAATTTGAGTCGTTGTGATAATTGCGTTGAAAGTGCTAAGTGTTATGTGTTGATTATTGTGTGTAAGTGTGATGGTTTGTAGAAACTAATTTGAGACCAAATTTGTCGTGAGAATCGCGTAGTAATTGCTAAGTGTTAAGTTATGAACTTGAGTAGGAATGATTTGAGTTAATTCATGAATTTTTGGAAAAACGATCAGGGAGATCGATTTCCCAATCGATTGGATAGTAGACAGGGACTTGGCCAAATGGACAAAATCGATTAGCCAATCGATTTTGTAATCAGTTTTCGAAAATCATTTACGAAATCGATTGCCCAATTGATTGGGCCTAAGTCAGGGACTCATCCATATTCGACCAAATCGATTTGGAAATCGATTGGCCCTTAAGTCAGGGGCTCAGCTATCCTGTCAATCGATTGAATCAAGCCAGAGTTCAAAATTTCACTAAAAACCTTTAGGAAATCGATTTGGAAATCGATTGGCATTAAGTCAGGGGCTCAGTCATCCTGTCAATCGATTGCCCAATCGATTGGCTCAGTGAAAATCTTCAGTTTGAGTTAGATGATTGATTTCTCATTTACTTATCCATGTCTTGATTGGTTATGTGTTAATTAGGAGATTGAGGACTTCATTTTACTTTCATTTTTAATTGGCAAAGTATTGTATGAACTTTTCGCATATTGGAAATCCTGTTAAGGTGCATGCTTAGTTGAAAAGTTATTTTGGGCATTTAAAAACTTAATTGCTATGTGTTAACTGTTATTTTCTGGTTGGTGACCCTTTACTATTATTGTGGAAATCTGGGCTTTGCCCTCAGATGAGAGTCAGGCCGGTCCTACCGGTTCGTACCCTACGGACGGGAATGGAGATGGGAACGCTTGACTGCAGTTACGTTAGGAGGATCTCACGGGGCGCGTGGAGATACTCAGGGTGTATAGCTTTTGGTAGGATGATCAGATTAGGATGATGTATAGGGACTAGGTGTCCTTCTTTTTGGATTGGAGTATTTTTAGTTTGGAAAACTGTATTTATACTAATATTGTCAGTTCGACTTCTTATGTGAATGGGTTCCATGTACCATTTATGGTTGTGTAAATGTTTTGGATTTATAATTGGAGAAACTTTTCCGCTGTTGTAAATTATAATGACTCAGTTATTTATCCAAAGGCATTTCTTTATCTATTTCTCTGTTTTAGTTTAATTACTTTTAAAAAAAAATATATACCCTCGCTTTGAAAAACGGGGTGTTACATTCTACATCAAGTAAGTCATCAAAATCGAACTAGTTTTCTATTAAATAAAATTATCGAAAAAGTTATCAAGTTTGGAAAACATAATTCAACCCCCTTCTCGTGTTTGCACCTTCACTATTGATAAGCCTCTATGTTGACGACTTGCTAGTGATTGGCAGTGATGAAACATAAATCTAAAGAAGGGAATGAGAAGCTGGTTGATCCTACAACATTCAAGCAAATGGTAGGATCTTAGAGGTATTTGTGCAACACAAAGCCATACATTTCATATAGTGTTGGACTGGTTAGTAGGTATATGGAGAAGCCTAGAACACCTCATTACATGGCAGCAAAAAGGATTTTGAGATACATTAAAGAAACCAATGAGCTTGGACTGCTATATCCCATAAATTCAAATGAAGATGAAGCTAAACTGGATGGCTTCACTGATGTTGACTGGTGTGGAGATATAGGTCAAAAGGAAGAGCACCATAAGCTATTTGTTCATGGTTAATGATTCACCAATCTCATGGTGTTCAAGGAAGCAAAGCACAGTAGCATTTTCCACTTGTGAAGTTGAATATGTGGCCGCATCAATGGGAGCTTGCCAAGGTCTATGGCTAGCAGAATTAATGAATGAGTTGGGACTGAGAAGTGAAAAACCAATAAAGATAAAGATAGACAATAAATCTGCAATAGATCAAGCAAAACATCTAAGTATTGATGGAAGAAGAAAACACATTGAAACAAGGTTCCATTTATTAAGGGATCGAGTGATGAAATGCAAGATATGGCTAGAACATTGTAGTACCAATGATTAGAGGGCTAACATTCTAACCAAGAGCTTGAAGAGGTTGAAGTTCCAAGAGATAGGGAACAAGTTTGGATTAACATCACTTTAATCATTTTGAATTAGGAAGAGTGTTAATAAAATTGTAATTCACAAATGATATTAGAGGAAGTTACAAGTTAGTTATAAGTAGTTAAAAAGGTTAGAATTTTGTTTTAACAGTTACTGTGCAAACTGTTTGATATAAATCTGTAATACCAAGAACATTCTTGAGTAGTAATTGATCAATATTCGTTTACTAGAACATTCATGTTTTATCCTCTTCTTCTCAATTTCAATTCCTCTTAGTTATACAATCTTTTCTAACAATAGTCATTATCCTAGTGTCGATGTAAAGTTTCCCAGGATTTACACCGATGTAATTATGCTCGAGTATCTCATTGTCATTGATTGAGTAATTATCCAAAAAAATATGCTATTATTTTGCCTTTCCGTACTTTCAACGGAACATATGTTAAAGAAAATTATGTTAAAGCCAAAACACATTTACCTACTCTATTATACAAAAAAAGGTTTCAATAACATGTGTTTTATTATGTCAAAGCGAGAAGTAACAATTACTTTGAATGACTTTACATAATATATCAATTTAGTACATTGGTATCTGAATCTTCTTGAGCTAGCAAACTCCCTATGGTCTCTTTCGACTCAGAGATGTATAATTTCAAAGGTTTTCCATTCTTGGGAGGCATCATATTCAAGGGATTAACCAATACCTTTTTATTTCTTTAATTTCAACAAAGGGGTAAACACCTTTGTTCTTACTGACAAGCTTGAAATGAACCTTCAAATGTAATTCACTTTGCCCAAAAAAGCAACCATAATGTTGACTTTTTTCTAGTGGAGGAGATGGCGAGTCACATCATATGATTTCTTCAATTGAATCCTCAATAATGTCGAACCTCAAACACTTTCCTTCATCATTGCAATGGCGCATAAATTCAAACACATTAAAGGTCACTTTCTCTTATTGAAACCTCAACATGTGTTTACCCTGTTCAACATCAACCAAAACTATTCTAATGGCTAAAAATGGTCTTTCGAGGATAAGGGGTACCTCATCTTCTTCCTCTATATCAAGAATCACAAAGTATACAAAAAATAAGAAGTTGTCAACCCTCACCAACACATCCTCCATTATGCCTTAAGCACACTTGATAGAGCTTTCAGCAAGTTGTAATGACATCATCGTGGATTTGCATTCCCCACCTTCTCAAAACAAAGAGCTTTACCAATAGTACAAGCGATAGTGAAACTACCTGGATCTTTTAACTTTGGAGGAAGCTTTCCCTAAATGATGGCATTGCACTCCTTAGTAAATGCAATTGTTTCTTCTTCTTTGAAATTCCTCTTTTTTGACAACAACTCCTTCATGAACTTTGCATAAGTTTGCATTTGCCCCAATACCTCAGAAAATGGAATGTTGATTTGTAAACGAGAGTAATCTCCATGAACTTTGTAAAATGCCCATCACTTTCTTTTTTTGTACTTGAGGGTACGATAAGTTCACATAAGGGGTATGCCTTAAGATTTATTCCCCTATTGCAATAGTTAACTAATTGACTTCTTCACTATTGAATCTTCATCGATCAACTTAAACCTATCCTCCTTCTTGGGATTATCAATGGTATTTCTTGAGAAACTTCCTCTAGCCTTTGCGGACATCTTCTTGGACAATTTCCGCACTTGAATATCAACATTTTTCGTGGAGGTTGCTTGACTTTCGTTGACATCCTTTTACTTTTCCATGAAGAATGAGATACCTACAAAAATTTATTGAGTTTATTAGATTGAGGGTCCCTTCTTCTATTGTTGAGCATGTTTGTAAAATTTGATCCATCATTTTTCCAATAGAAACTAGGATGATTCTTCTTACCTGAATTATAGGTGTTGGAATATGGATTACAATCTGGTCGCTACTAATTACGCACGAAATTTACCTCTTCATGTTCGTTTGGGATACATTCACCATTCTCATGACCTCCACCAAAAAATTCACACTTGAGGACCTATTGCACAACATCAACAGTGTTTTTAGAACCTTCAACGAGAACTTCCTCTATCTTCATAGTTAGCTTGTCCATTTGAGAAGAAATTATGTTTGTGAAGCTAACATACCAAAGTTGGTATTTACTTAAAGCAAACCTCTCCTTGAGGATCCTCTATCATGATGTACCTGATACTCATTTGAGGTCATCTGTTATATCAAACTAGTAGCCTCTTCCATAATTCGCACTACACCACAAATAGGCTTTAACAACGTTTTTTTTATGCATTTAAGAGTGCTATTAAGTGCTATAGTATGTATTGTTGTTAAAAGATACAACATCGCTTTTTAAAATAAAAAAAAAAAACGATGTTCTAGGTAGAAATATATAGTGCTTTTATAGCGCTTTCTGAAAAAAACGATGTTGTAGGTCTCTCGTTTTACAGCGTTTTTTTAAAAAGTGTTGTTGTATGGTACATTTAACAGCACATTATTTAAAAAGTTTTGTCGTAGGTGTCTCACTTTACAACGCTTTTCAAAAAAGCGTTGTCGTAGGTGGTATCTTAAGGCGTTTTTTTTCTCTTCTAAAAGCACTGTCGTAGGTCTTTAACAACGCTTTTTTAACAAGTGCTGTCATAGGTCTTTAATAGCGCTTTTTTCAAAAAGTGTTGTCGTGGGTGTTATTAGATTAAAGATAAAAGTGTTGTTCTACTGTTTTCAAAATCCCTATTATTTTCATTCAAACTCTATATTCTACTATGCATTTAATTTTTCCAAGATCTTCAACATCAAGCACATAATGAAACAATAGCAATTTTTTCATTCTAACTCTATATTCCTACTATACAATTAGTTTTCCAAGATCATCAACATCAAGAACATATTGACACTAGCAATTTCTAGCAACATCATTAATTTTTCCAAGATATTCATCAACACAATAAAGACCCTATTGTAACAAAAAATAAAATAAATAAATTAGAATAATTATCAGTTCACACAAAAAATATACGATAATAGTTTACAATGTGAAACTCACCTAATAACAAATTATATAACTCTCAGTTCGAGAACATACTGACACCAGTCTTCCTTGATTTCAGTGAGATCACTTTTTGTGTAAGTTGACTTAGAGTTATCAAAGTACTATGTGCGATATAATATTTGAAAATAAATAAGTTAGAATCGAATATATAGGTAGTTTATATATAAAAATCGAAATCTACTGAAAATAACGAACCATTTCTGGAATTATATTTTGATTCATGACAACAATCTCCTTCATGAATCGCAAAATATAGTACATGCAGTCTATATTGTTAACTTGGTGAGGACACTGTAATATAAAATAGGCTTAATTGCAGTTTTGGTCCCTTTATTTTAGCTAAATCGCGAAAGTAGTCCCCTCATTTTGTTTCTCTCTAGTTTTGGTCCCCCAATCAGAATTTTGGTCCAAAACTTGATGAAATTTCATTTTTTAAAGTCGTACTACACCATTTATGATCATAGATTTCAGATACAATTGTTGCACATGAGATCTTGAGGCATGGTGTGACTTAAATAAATGCAAAAAAAAAATGAAATTTCATCAAGTTTTAGACCAAAATTATGCTTGTGGGACCAAAACTGGAGAGAAACAAAATTGGGGGACTACTTTCGCAATTCAGCTAAAATAGGGGGACCAAAACTGCAATTAAGCCTATAAAATATGTACACCAATATATAGTTATGCATTGATTGTAAATGAAATTTTAAAGACATATAATTAAATTCTATAACAAAAATTTAAAAAGTATATAAGTAAAACATATTTATCATTTCAAACCTTTATTGGAACCCATGTGATGTTGCTTGACTTATGCTTAGACATTGTAGCCCCTTTTGAGCGTGAAAAACTTGTAAAGCACAATCAAATAAATATGATTATTTTGCAATGACCAAACACCATTATTTATATATATAAGAAATAAAATGAATATTACTTACATATCTAATATATTCTTTATTTTTGAGTGATTGTTATAATAATCGTGCAGTGGATCCAAATAATATATAATTTTTGAAGTGGCATTGATGACAAACAACACCCAATGTTGCTTAGCAAACAATAAAAAAATTGGTTAGTAACACTACAAAAAATTGACTTATCGTGACATACAAATTTTGTCACTAAAAGTAAAAAACTGTAGGTAAAGGTCACTAATACTTTGAGTGACACTCAAATTAGTGTCAACTTTAAGGGGGCGTCCTGCTACATTTTGAGGAGTGTCACTACATGTTCTGAGGATTGTCACTACAATGTTTTTGATTTCTACCTACAACATTGTCTGTCACTAAAAATAAGTATTAATTATAAATTAAAAATTGATCTACTTCCTACGGTATTGTCTGTCACGAAAACTTATTATTTTATTAAATCAAATTTATTTATTTTATCTCCCTACTAATTGTAAATTCTAAATTATTAATACTAGGTAAATAAATTTTTAATTTATTTTTATCAACTAATGTCATTAAAACACCGTAAAAATATAATTAATTTTACTAATTCTATTAAAACTTATAATAAATAGTTATTTACTACTCTAAAGATTATAAACTTTCAACAGAAGATATAATAATTTTCTTAACATTTATTGTGATAAATGGCAAACTAATTTCATATTTTGATTAAATACTCCAAAAAGTTTTTGGTAGAATATAAAAAGTAAATAATGGAATATGGGATCCAAATCCAACCAAGAGAGTAATTTGGCTCTATGCTAAACCTTAAATGACTCTCCCTTGGAGCTCTCTCCAGTTGCATTGTGTGTGGCAGTGCTGGGAAACAAGATCGGTGCCCACCTAAACTGCCTCTAACATTGATGAAGCTAAGTCATCATAAGAGGGACTCTGTGTGTTTATTAGCAAGCTAAGCAGAATTGTTGTGCAGAAGATCACTATGCAGGGGATCATTTTCCATGAGCTTACAACCAATTGCACATCTGCCAGAATGTGGAACATAAATATAATAGTGGAAAGTCATACCATTAATCATATAGTTCATACATTGTCTGACACCTCCCGTTCCTAGGCTTATTTAAGTCATGAATACTATCAAATTGAGATTTATAGAAAGAAATTTTTCTACTTTACATTGTCTTAATGATAACAAGTTGATCCAGAATGATGCTAATAATTTTTGATTGATTTATAAGGCCTTTCTAAATCAACTGTCTGAAGATTGCTCATACAAGATCCTATATCTGACCAGCAGAGACACAAATTAAATATTATTCTGATATTGAACCACTTTAATTATTATTGTCTAATAGAACTTGCAAACTTCTCAATAATTGTTCTTCTCATTAGAAATTAGAAGTATTTACTAATACTATAATGTTTTTAAATAAATGTTTGCAATCCGCATCTTAATCTGCAACATAAAAAATTGAAGTCACATCAGCCCATTTGACCATGATTTCTTTATAATATCAAAATTCTAATGTGATGCTATTTAAAATCCTACATTCTAGGTCATACATTCATTATTCATGACATCATCCTAAAGCTTTGCTATAGTCTATGGACAGCACAGGAAGGGCTTGAGATGAACTTTGGATCAACTTAGACCAATCTTGATGTGAATATATACCAAATTCTGGCATCCTATAAGGTTACCAAGTGACCCTTGGAATGGACTCTTTTGTTATTAACATTAATGTGTACCTCTATATGGGGTCTTGTTGCCTTGATTCCTATTAGTGCAACATACAATACGTCTCGCGTGTGAAATTAGTATATAGTAATTGATTCATAATTAGTTAATATTCATATGTTGATCGAGCACATATATCATAGTCTCTCTTATACTTGTATGATGTAGCCACTAGACATCCGTGCTAATAAGTTTGCTCACTAGTATTTATATCCGATTAAGTTTAACTTTCATATTTTCTGATAATTTGGCGTTTATGAATGGGTATTCTCAATAAATTTAATGTCAGTTATTATTGCAGTTAGAGCTCCTCTACCTCCTAAATGTCTGGACTTATTCTTGTCCAATTTAGGTGTTAATTGTATATCATATTGACAGTCTTGATAGCGCAAACAATCTCCAATTACGATGTTGACACATAAGATTTGATTGTTGTTTTGTTAACCACCAAAGAAATTTAGGCTTGTTGTTGTTAATGAGTTTTTGGTATTTTACAGAATTCTTGTTAATTATTTGAAAGCTTTTTTGCATACCAAGAGAATATTTTGAAAAGTGGTCATATTGAAACCAATGTGCATTGTGCACAATAAATACAATAGAATTAGTTCAAAAGATAAATCACTAACAGCCACATTTGGAACAAATTAAAGCTTAGGACCATCCGAGAAGAGCACGAACAATACCGGGAACATCACCAGCAACTAGAGCCTTCATACATTTCTGCTTTCTACCGTGTGAGTAAGGTGGGTACCTTAAAGATGAATCGCCTGTGTAAATCCGCGATAAAGTACTGCCTTTCTGTGAGTAAAAGCATGAAAGGAGATTTTCCATGGTATGCACCCCGACTGTCTCCAACTCCCCCAAATGGCAAATTATAAACCACAAGCTGCACAAGAAAAGGAAGGAAAAAACAGATAGTTATACAACATTGCATGACAAGGTATATGTACTTAATGCATTCATACAAAAGTTTTTAAAATTAGAACAAGAGATTACATGTAAGGCAGTGCCATTGATAAGCAAACCACCAACAGACATTTCTTTACAAATTGTTCCTTGAACTTATTGTCCTTTGTAATAAATATGCTGCACGTGGCTTTGTTCTCGAGTTAATCACATTGAAGCTTTCTTCCAGCTTATCACCTGTTCCAGGCACAAAGCAAAATTTAATTCATCTTCCATTGTTTAAATTTGATACAAGCTGATGAAGGTATCGATGAATATTCGAAGTATTAATACATGTTTCCAAGTTATTAGTTAAGCATTCAGCTATAAAAATTCCATTTTTTCGCAATTAAAGGACAAGCAACTGTTAATTTAGCTGTGATATTTTCATGTAACATCTATAAACCATTTTAAGAGTTTGAAGTCTTTCTAATTTATGATAATCTGATTGAGTACTAACTCTTAAGGTAGAATCACTTTTGACTCTGTTAACCACATTAAAATGCACATATCAATTACGCATGCAGCAAGACTATGTGCGCAGATTGTTCACATTAGATTATTGGGAAAGTAACCAAAGATGAAAAAATTAAATTTGAAAAGAATGTCACACAAATAGTTATTTGTTTGCTTTTATACATAACGTGATGATGGGAAGCAATGGGGAACACACACCAATCTATTATTCCTATAATCAAAACTTCAAAATCAAGGTCCTTCCACACAACACTTCAAGGAGAAAACACAATAATGAACTAAAGCAATCAATAAATGTCTAATAGGCCACCACAACCTCAACAATATAAAATTTACCTGGATAAATTCTTTTACTCTCCATACTCATGCTTGAGAACAACAATTTGGGATCATAAGGGTGTAATTCTCTAAGTTCCTGTCTAACACCCTCGAGATTTTGCATTGTGTTCAGGAGACAGCTGAATCGCTGCAACCCACCAGTATTCCAACTTTTCTCCCCAACACAACACAATAATCCCCACATTTGCGATAAAAAGCGTCTGCTATCACTCCAACCAAACAACAAGTCCCAGTAGTTGCAACTTGTGGTCGAGTATTCCATAATTCAGAAACCATGGCAGGTAAACCCTTTTTCAGTTAAACGAAACGCCGCTTGAATCGTCTCAGCGGGTCACAACACCCTGTGACTCTCTCGATACCACTGCTGATTCAGCTTGCGCATTAAACAAGTCAATAAACAATCACAGTGAATCCTCTCAATATATCTCAAATAGAATCATTCATCAAACAATATATATTATAAAAGATAAAAGGGGTTAGCATACTTGAGAAACCATACATATTTTTTCTATGACTAAAGATTTGAACTAGCTGGATCTTCAATCTTGCATTGCATAGCTGCGCCACTATGCTATATAATACCTTAACACCTTATGTGACAAACATATGACAAACCAAAGAGAACCGACCTCAGGCGCATACGGTCAAACACCTAACACTCACTCTTTCACCTAACCAAACTCCAATTCTCACAATGATGCCGGTTTTCAAAACCCCATTTAACTGTTCTCCGTCGTGTTAAGTTCAGTCATTCTACGAAAACCGCAAAGCCGTCAGCACCACTCAACCCCGTTTGCCGTGACTCTTTCCTCTCCAGTTCATGGATGACACCGTCAAATTATGAACTCTCGATCCCACTTCCGTTTGCACTTTCAAAGAACACCTTATTGTGTCTATTCCTCCGTTTGGAACCCTCGTTCATGGCCGATCTGTGTTGGCTTCCGCTTCCAGTGATTGCACACATGCATAATTTTAGCAAGCAATTTTCTCAAACACAATCACAACACGAAAATTAAGAACAAATTAAATAGCAAAAAAATCGGCCAAGCTTCTCAATTACTTGCAATGCATGAGAGATTTAAATCAAAAACACAAATAAAAATCCCTGAACGAACACATTCAAATTGAACAAAGCAGAGTGATTATTTCAAGTGTCATTATAAATTATTGCTAATTTTAGAAAATACCTGAGAAAATAGGTAAGAAGCGGCACAACACAGCAATGACGGCGAGGTCGGAATAGCTTTGACGGTGTGAACCGGAGCTGTGGTTGAAGATTGAGTCGATTCGATTTGGGAGTGTACGGTTTCGCGGAATCAGATATAGACGTCGATGCAACAAGAAAACACCAAGGTATCCGATAGATCGAAGAGACACAAATCAATGGAAGACGGTTAAGTTCGGAGAGAGTGGAGCGTCGCAGAGATAAAAGGTGCAGATCTGAGAGTGAAGGACAACGAATATCGATCAAGAATGATAACGTGATTCTGAAAGCAATAGATAACGAGCGTTGTTGGGCGAGAGCAATGGGGAATGAGATCTTGTTTTTGGAAAGAGTGTCTTTGAGTGAACGGAACCCTAACTGACATTTCAGAAAACGAGTGTTTTAGAGAGGATTTTTCAAAAAAGGAGAGTGTTTTGGAGAGGAGAAGGGCAAAATGTTTCTTTTGGAAAAAATAATAAATCTTTTTAAAAAAAATTAAAATACTTTTATATTACCCACCATATAAAAATTATGGTAAATGGAAAAAGAAATTTTTTTTCACAAATACAGTGTCGGTGGAGTATCTTTTAACTATCGTAAATTATTATTTAAAAAAAAATATTTATTTTTAAAATAATAAGCACCACTTTTTCGTATGTGCAAATAATTTGCGGATGGACTCAGTTAAGTAAAAATGAAAAAACATATAGATTTTGATTAGAGGAAAATGAGAAGTTAAATTAAAAAGAAATAAGGGTGAATTTGTTTTCTTAGATCTTTTACATACAGTTATGTCATTTTCTTTTAGTGACACTCATCGTGTAGCTAAAAGTAATTATAGTGAACTCATTAAAAGATGAGTCACAATAGATCATTTTATTGTAGTGACACGTTAATTGTAGCTAAAACTGGTTTAGTGACAGATAAAAAATATATCACAAAAAATTGAGTGTCACAGTAGGTACTTTTTTTGTAGTGTAAATTTGTTAACAACTGATAAAATATCATAAATTAAACAAGATAATAGATAAATTATCTAATTACCAGAATTATATTGCATAAGAAACAACTTATCATTTTCATTATTTTTCACAAGTAGATCAACAACATTTTTTTTTAGTCTATAATTGGATCAAGTGATTAATATTGATAGCTTATGGGGATAATAAGGAACGAAATTTATCTGTCAATTGGGCAGACACATCATCTTTTCATTACAAATACTTCAATAAAAATATAAAATTAAATTAATTACTATAAATGTGGCAGTGTGCATGTATAAAATAATTGTTTATCATTAATAAAGTATTTTACAATTACCTAATTTATATGTTGATGAAAGTAGCACCCAGCTGAACATGATTCATAAGTTCATATATGTGCTCTTTATTAAGTAATTCTTCATAATACCTTTCTCCATTTTTATGTTACGTGTATTTTTGCTCTCCATATACGTTTTGTT
>PGTU02005749.1:0-22815 GCA_002896215.2 Cicer echinospermum
TAAAAGTTACATACATTGGAAAAACAAATGAACGTTTGGATGCCACAAGATTGGTTAAAAACCCTAGTGGACAAAATAAGCTAGAGGACAAAATGACCTAAATGTAACCAATGACATAAAGAGAACTTATTGAAGCACAAGATATGTTAAAACCCTAATGCGACTAGAATAAGCCTACGAGAGGAAAGACTAAATTCTTAATCCAATATAAAACACACCTAATATGCAAATTTTGTAAAAACCCTAATTGACTGTAAATAAGCAAAGAGGACCAAATACCTAAATGTACAATGACACAAATGAAATTATTGGATCACAAGATTTGTTAAAAACCCAATTGTAACCAAGAATATGCCTAGGCGACAAAAAAAGAAACTAACGTTAATCGAATGACACAAAAATTTATGTGGATTGCGGCAGACTGGTAATAACCTAATTGACAAGATAGCCTATGGGGACAACATGACCGAAAATGTTTAAACAACCCTTAATAGGAGCAGAAAACCCTTAGGGGAGGACGAATTGACCTAAATGTAATCACAAGGACACAGATGAACTTATTAGATCATAAGTTTGTTGAAAACCCCTAATTGGACAGAAAGCATGGAGAAGGACGAAATTACCTTAACATATGTTAATCCAAGGACACAGATGTGAAATTATTGATTGCACAAGATGGTTAAAAAGCCTAATTGGACAAGAATAAAGCTAGAGAGGCACGAAAAATGACCCTAAAGTTAATACTGGAAAACAAACTGAAGTTATTGGATGCACAAAATTGTTAAAACCCTATAATTGGACAAGAATAACCCGCCCTAAAAAAGAAGAGGACAAACAATGACCTAAATTTAATCCAGATGAAGAAATGAATTACTTGAAGCACAAATATGTTAAAACCCTTAAATGACTAGAATAAGCCTACGGAGGACGAGACGAAAATCGACTAATCTAATCCAATGATACAAACACACCTAATGATGCTGAATAAAGATTTCTGAAAAAACACTAATGCGACGAACTAAGCCTAAGAGACCAAAATGACCTAATGTAATCAATGACCCAAACACAATCTATTGGACGCACAGCACGGTTACAAACCTCATAATTGGACTAATAACCTAGGCGGGATTAAATGGCCAAATGTTAATCCAATGACAATGAACTTATTGATGCCAAGATTGGGTCAAAACTCTAATCTGGACAAGAATAAGAAATAGGGAGATTAAATACTAAGGTTATCCCAATGGCACCAATGAATTATCTGATGCACAAGATTGTGTAAAAAACCTAAATTGGACTGAATTAAAGCTAGGGAGGACAAATAACCTAAAGTTATCCAATGGACACAAATGAACTTGATACAAAAAATGGTTAAACCCCTTATACTAGGGGATAAAATAGCTAAGGAGGAAGAAAATCACCTATAATATAAACCAAGGAAACAAATGAACGTTTGGGCACAGATTGGTTAACAAACCATTAAATTGGACAAGAATTAAGCCTAGGGAGGGATGAAATAACCTAATGTTAATCTAGATGACAAAACAAACTTATTGATTCACAAATGGTTAGAACCTATTTGGACTAGAATAGGCCTAAGGAGGACGAAATGACCTAAATGTAATCCAATGACACATAGAAACATTGGATGACAGATCGTTAAAACCCTAACTGGACAAAAATAAGCGATAGAGACGAAATGACCTAAATGTTAATCCAACGACAAATGAATAATGGATGCAAAAGATTGGTTAAAAAACCAAATTGGACAAGAATTGCTAGGGAGGACGAAAATGACCTAATTGTTAATCCAGGACACAAATGAATATTGGATGCAAAGATTGGTTAGAAGCTAATTGGACAAGATAAGCCTAGAGAGGAAATGACCTAAATGTTAATCCAGGACACAAATAATTTGATGCACAAGATTGGTTTAAAAAGCCAATTGGACAAGAATAGCCTGAGAGGACGAAAATGACTAAAGTTAATACATGAAACAAATGAACGTATTGGATGCACAGATTGGGTTAAAACCCTAATTGGACAAGAATAAAGCCTAGGGGGACAAAAATGACCTAATGTTAATCCAATGACAGAAATGACATTATTGGAAGCACAAGAATGTTTTAAAAACCTAAATGGATAGAATAAACTACGGAGGACGAAAATGACCTAAATCTTAATCCAATGATACAAAACACCTAATGGATGCACAATTTGTTAAAAAAACCCTAATTGGATAGAATAAGCACAAGGAGACGGAAAATGACCTAAATGTTAATCCAATAACACAAATGAATTATTGGAGTTCACAAGATTGTTAAAACCCTAATTGAACAAGGAATATGCCTAGGGAGGACAAAAAAGAACTAACGTTAATCGAATGACACAAATGAATTTTGGCATTGGCAGCAAGATTGGTTAAAAACCTAATTAGACAAGAAAAGCATATGGAGGACGAAAACGACTGAAATGTTAATCCAAGGGCACAACATGCAAATTATTGGATGCACTAAGGTTGGTTGAAAACCCAATTGGACAAGAATAAGCATAGGAGACGAAATGACCTAAATCATAAACCAATGAGACAAATGAATTATTGCATGCACAAGATTTTGTTTAAAACCTAATTGGTAGAATAATCTAGGGACGAAAATGACCTAATGTAAACCCTGGACCACAAATGAAATTATTTGATGGACAAGATTGGTTAGAAACCCTAATTTGACAAGAATAGCTAAGGAGGACGGAAATGACCTAAAAGTATCCAAGGAAAATGTTACTTATTGGATGCACGGAGATTGGTCAAAAAACACTAATTGAACAATATAAGGCTAACTAGGACGAAAATGACCAAAATTTTAACCATTGACAAACACCCATTGGATTAAAGTTGGTTAAAACCTAATTGGGCAAGAATAAGCCTTGGAGGACGAAAATGATGCCTAAATATCAATCCAATGACACAAATAATTATGGATGCATAGATTGTTAAAAACCCTAATTAGACAAGAATAAGCCTAGGGAGGATGAAAACGACTGAAATGTAAATCCAAGGACACAAATGAACTTATTGGATTAGCACAAGGTTGGTTAAAACCTAATTGACAAAATTAAGTATGGAGGACGAAAATGACCTAAATCATAAACCAATGACACAAATGAATATTGCATGCACAAGATTGTTAAAAACCCTAATGGATTGAATAATCCTAGGGGGACGAAAATGACCTAAATGTAAATCCCTGGACACAAATGAAATTATTTGATGGAAAGATTGGTTAGAAACCTAATTGGACAAGATAAGCTTAGGAGGACGAAAGTGACCTAAAAGTAAATTCCAAGAATGCAAATTGAACTTGTGGATGCACTAGACTGTTAAAAACCCTAATTGGCAAGAATAAGCATAGGAGGATGGAAATGACCAAATGTTTTCCAATGACCAATATACTTATTGGACTCAAAGATTGCGCTACTAACCCTAATTCGACTAGAATAAGCATAGCGGAGGACGAAAATGACCTAATGTTAATCCAATGAACAAATCAATTATTGGATGCATATAATGTTGTTAAAACCTAATTTGAACAGATAAGCCTAGGAGACGGAGAATAACCAAAATGTAATCAAGCACAATGAAATTATTGGATTTCAAAGATCTGTTAAAAACCCCTAATTGAACAAGAATAAGCCTAAGGAGGACAAAAAAGAATAAATGTTAATCTAATGACACAAATGAACTATTGGATGCAAAAGATTGGTTAAAAACCCTCTAATTGGAACAGAATAAGCCTATGGAGATGAACAACCTAAATATATCCAAGACACAAATGAACTTTTGGAGCGCAAATTGGATTTAAAACCCTAATTGACCAGAATAAGCTTACGGGAGGAAGAAATACCTAAATGTAATCCAAGTAGACATTATGAACTTATTGCATGCAAAGATTGTTAAAAACCTAATTGGATAAAATATCCTAGGAGGATGAAAATTCTAATGTTAAACTCTGGAACAAATGAAATTAATGGAATGCAAAGATTAGTTAGAAACCTTAATTGACAAGATAAGCTAGGAAGGACAAAATGACCTAAATGTTAATCTAAGACACAACGAAATAATTGGATGCACAGATTTGTTAAAACCCTAATTGGACAAGAACTCAGCCTAGGGGAGGCGAAATTGACTTAAATGTTAATCCATGACACAACACACCTATTGGATGCACAAGATTGTTTAAAATCCAAATTGCACAAGAATAAGCTAGGGAGGACAAAAATAACCAAATGAACTTTTGGATGCACAAATTGCTAAACCACTAATGGATAGAAAGCCATAGGGAGGAGAGAAAATGACGAAATGTTAATCCAAGGAACAAAATGAACTTTGGATTCATAAGATTTGTTAAAACCCTAATGACACGAATAACTAGGAGGACGGAAAATGACCGAAATGTGAATCAATGACAAAAACTTTGGATGCACAAGATTGGTTAAAACCATAATTGGCTAGCATAGCTAGGAGGGACGAAAAATGACCTAAATGTTAATCCAAAGACACAAAACACGCTATTGGTTGCACAGATTTTCAAAACCTAATTGGACTAGAATAAGCCTAGAGGACGAAAATGACTTAATGTTAATCAATGACACAAACACACCTATGTGAATGCACAAGATTGGTTTAAAAACACATTGGAAAGATAAGCCTAGGCAGGACGAATTGATAAAAATGTTAATCCAATGCCAAATGAACCATTGGATGCACAAGACTGGCTACAACCTTAATTGGACTAGAATAAGCCTAGGGAGAAGAAAATGACCTAATGTTAATCATGACAAATAACTTTATAGGATTCATAAGTTTGTTAGAAACCTAATTGACAGAATAAGTCTAGGGAGGACGAAAATGACCTAAATGTATCCATGGACAAAATGATATATTGGACAAGATTTGTTAAAACCTAATTGAACAAGAATAAGTTTAGGGGAGAAAATGACATAAGTTAATCCAAGGGACACAAATGAAATTGGATTTACAGATTTGTTAAAAACCTAATTTAACAAGAATAGCCTAAGGAGATCGAAAAGACCTATAGATTGATCGTTACCAGGAAACTATGTACTTATTGGTTGCACAAGATGGACAAAACCATAATGGACAAGAATAGTCTAGGGAGGACGAAAATGACATATATGTTATCATTGACAGAACAGACTATGGATTGGCTAGGTTGGTTAAAACCCTAATTGGATAGAATAGCTAGGGCGGAAGAAATGATAAATGTTAATCCAATGACACAAATGATTTGGATTGCACAAGATTGGTTAAAACCCTATTGACAAAATAGGCTATTGTGAGGGCGAAAACGACCTATGTTAATCCAAGGCACAATACTTATGGAATGCCAGATTGGATTTAAAACCTATTAGACAAGAATACCTAGGAGGACGAAAATGACCTAATGTTATCCATGACACAAATAACTATTGGATGCACAAGATTTGGTTTAAACTAATTGGACTAGAATAATCATAGGTTAGGACGAAATGGACTAAAGTAATTCTAATTATTGACGCAACACACCTATTGGATTGGACAAGATTGTTAAACCTAATTGGGAAGAATAAGCTAGGGAGGACGAAAATGACCTAAATGTATAATCCAAGGACACAAAGAACATAATTGGCATGCACAAGATTTGTTAAAAACCTTCTTATATGGACAGAATAAGCTAGGGAGGACGAATGACGTAACTGTTAATCATGACCACAACCCACCTAGGATGCACAAGATTGTTTAAAAAACCCCAAATGACAAGAATAAGCCTTTGGGAAGGAGACAAAATAACTAAATGTTAAATCCAATGACAAAATAACTTTATTGGATGCACAAAGAGTGGTTTTTTAAACTGGAAGAGAAATAAGCCTAGGGAGGACGAGAATGACCTAAAATGTTAATCCGATGACACAAACACACCTATTGCATGCACAAGATTGGTTAAAAAACCCTAATTGGGCAAGTATAAGCCTAGGGAGAACGAAAATGACCAAAATGTTAATCCAATTACCCTAATGAACTTGTTGATGCACAAGATGGCTACAAAACCTTAATTGGACTACAATAAAGCCTAGGGAGGAAGTAAATGACCTAAATGTTAAACCAATGACACAAATGAACTTATTGGATGCATAAGATTGGTTAAAAACCCTAATTAGACAAGAATAAGCATATGGAGGACGAAAATGACCTAAATGTTAATCCAAGGACACAAATGAAATTATTGGATTCACAAGATTTGTTAAAAACCCTAATTGAACAAGAATAAGCCTAGGGAGGACGAAAATGACCTAAATGTTAATCCAAGGACACAAATGAAATTATTGGATTCACAAGATTTCTTAAAAACCCTAATTGGACAAGAATAAGCCTATGGAGGACGAAAACGACCTAAATGTTAATCAAAGGACACATATTGTAGTTATTGGATGCACAAGACTGGTAAAAACCCTAATTGGACAAGAATAAGCCTAGGGAGGACGAAAATGACCTAAATGTTAATCCAATGACACAAACAGACCTATTGGATGCACAAGATTGGTTAAAAAACCCTAATTGGACAAGAATTAGCCTAGGGAGGATGAAAATGACCTAAATGTTAATCCAATGACACAAACACACCTATTGGATGCACAAGATTGGTTAAAAACCCTAATTGGACTTGAATAAACCTATGGAGGACGAAAATGACCTAAATGTTAATCCAATGGCACAAACACACCTATTGCATGCACAAGATTGGTTAAAAACCCCTAATTGGGCAAGAATAAGCCTAGGTAGACGAAAATGACAAAAATGTTAATCCAATTACCCAAATGAACTTATTGGATGCACAAGATTGGCTTAAAACCCTAATTGGACTAGAATAAGCATAGGGAGGACGAAAATGACCTAAATGTTAATCCAATGACGCAAATGAACTTATTGGATGCACAAGATTGGTTAAAAACCCTAATTGGACAAGAATAAGCCTAGGGAGGACGAAAATGACCTAAATGTAATCCAAGGACACAAATGAAATTATTGGATTCACAAGATTTGTTAAAAACCCTAATTGAACAAGAATAAGCCTAGGGAGGACGAAATTGACATAAATGTTAATCCAAGGACACAAATGAAAATTATTGGATTCACATGATTTGTTAAAAACCCTAATTGGACAAGAATAAGCCTAGGGAGGACGAAAAAGACCTAAATGTTAATCCAATGACACAAATGAACTTATTGGCAGCACAAGATTGGTTAAAACCCTAAATGGACAAAAATAAGTGTAGGGGGACGAAAATGACCTAAATGATAATCCAATGACACAAATGAAATTGATGGATGCACAAGATTTGTTAAAACCCCTAATTGGATAAGAATAAGCCTATGGAGGACGCAAACGACCTAAATGTTAATCCAAGGATGTAAGTCATGAGCTTCCCAGATCATGTTTTTGATTTAATTCCCAAACACATAGTACATATGAAATATTTGATTGATCTAATGTTTTGAATGAGAAATATTTCAGGAAAACAAGAAGACACCATACAATTGGAAACAATAGCTTGCAACTCAAGAAAGCAACCAAAGTTGGAGGATGTACTTGAGAAAGATGCAAAAATGTATAGTGTTATTAGGTGTCTTAGTATTAAGTTTAGTAGACTAATCACTATGGTCTCACACTTAAGTCTTTGCCAATGAAGACAAATCAATCAACCAAAAAGTCAATTATTGAATCGATCGATAAATCGATTGTCTGACTCAGAACCAAAGTTTTCACTACACAAATCGATTAGTTAAAGGTTTTTAGTGAAACCTGAGTTCTGGGCTAAAACCAATCAATTGGACAATCGATTGGACAATCCATTGAGCAATCGATTGGGACAAAGTTTTTAAATCAGGAAAATAAGTTATGTGATACAATAAATCGATTGGGACATCAATGATATTAGATATCTTAAACTCCAAGATTGTGGCAATCGATTAGGTAATCGATTGCAAATTAATCATTGATCAGAACCACTTTGATAAATCGATTGGCAAATAGATTTGACAAAATAGCTGAGGTTCTGTAACAAGGACAATCGATTGGCAAATCGATTGTTGAAAAAGTTTGAGTCACTGTGATCAGCAGAATCGATTGACGAATCGATTGAAGCTAATTTTTAAGTTATAGAAAGGAAAGCTCATTGCCAAATCGATTACGACTGTGATTATGCAATCGACTGAGCAATCGATTGTGTTTATTCTCGTTGTTTGAACAATACTCCCACAATCGATTACTCAATCGATTGTGATATAATCATAGTATCAATTCTGATTTATGTATTAAAGGAATCGATTGGCAAATCGATTCATGCTTATATGATCAAGATTCAAGAAAAACAAGACATGCAAAAATCGATTAGGGAATCGATTAAAGCATTATAAAATCGATTAGGCAATTGATTGTCCTGGTGTTTTCTTTGAATATATATTAGCTGATTCAATCACTTTTGAAAACAATTTTTTGCATAACTTTTTCATAATCTTTGACAATCACCTGAATATAGTGATTGAGTCAAAATCATGGTAAATCTTTTAATTCTTGTAAAAGACAATTCTTTGTAATTGAAGGTTTAGAAAATCCAGTTAGGAAACTGGCGGTGATCTTCGTTGATGTAAGATCATCAAGAAGAAGCTTTACTTTGATCTTGTGTGAGTTTGACGATCGACTGCAAGGATCAAGGGGTTTAGAAATAGAAGTGAGTTTGAGTTAGATAGATATGCTTTGAGGAAGCTGGAAAATCTGTAAAAGTTTCTCAATTCATTCTATTGGAAAAAGGCTGAAATCCAGTTGGATTTCAGGACTGGATGTACGCTGTCAAACTGACAGCTGAACCAGTATAAATCTTGGTGCACTCTCTCTTAACTCTCTTTACTTTTCATGTTAATCTTGTATGCGATTTTAAATTTCCGCTGTGTACTATCTGTATGAATCTTGCACTGTTAATATAGGAATTAAGATTAAACTAGTTGGATTTGATTTTAATTCTTGACTTAGAATAGAGTTAGATTATCTTGTTGATCATAATTCTCTTATTCTAAATCAAAAGAAGTCATAGTTTTCCAACAATTGGCATCAAGAGCCTACCTTTTTTAGAGAAAAACTCATAAAAAGAAAATGAGTTCTTTGGATTTCCTAGGAGAAGGGGCATCTCTAACCAGACCCCCTGCCTTTAATGGTACAACATACATGTACTGGAAAGAGAGGAATGCTCATCTTTCTAGAAGCATGTGGGCTGGACATCTTAGAGGCAGTGGAGAATGGTCCCTATGTGCCTAAAATTGCAGGCACTGAGGGATCATCCATCATCATCAAACCTAGAGCTGATTGGTCTGATGATGACAAAAAGAAAAGTTGGTTATAATGCTAAGGCCAAGAATATTATAACATCTGCTTTGAGTGCAGAGGAATTCTTCAGGGTTTCAAACTGCAAATCTGCAAAGTAAATGTGGGACACTCTTCAGGAAACACATGAAGGCACCACATATGTAAAAAGAGCCAGAACAAATACTCTCATGCATGAGTATGAATTGTTCAACATGAAGAAAGATGAATCAATAAGTGACCTGCAGACAAGATTCACTCATATCATCAACAATCTTCATGCTCTAGGAAAAACTGTGGACAATGAGCAACAAATAGGAAAAGTAATGAGGTGCTTGACAAGAGAATGGCAACCCAAGATTACTGCAATTGTTGAATCAAAGGACCTGGCAAACATGACCATTGCAACATTATTTGGAAAGCTCAGGGAACATGAGATGGAATTGCACAGATTAAATGAGTCAGAACAATGTAACTGGAAAAGCAAAGGACTTTCACTGAAGGCTCAAACTCACAAAGTGAAATCTGAACCAGATACTGATGATTCAGAAAGAGATTCTGATGAAGAGCCAGAGATAGGTATGTTGGTCAGAAAATTTAAAAAGTTTCTAAAAAAGAAAGGAAGCCAGTCAAGAAAACCACCAAATTCCAAGACAAAGGCTTCAGCAAGAGTGATACCAATGACAGCAAAGTCATAAACTTGCTATGAATGTGGGAAAACAGGCCACATCAGATATGAGTGTTATAAAACTACAAAACAGAAACAAGCATGTGAAGACTAAAGGTAAGGATCAACAACCTTCAACCAGAAAAGCTTACATTGCCTGGAACGACAATGATGAAGATTCATTTGAAGATTCAGAAGATGAAGAAGCTAACTTGTGTCTCATGGCAAACACTGATTCAGAATCTGACAGTGAGGTTAGTACTACATCTAATCCACCTTAAGATGATCTGCATGATGCCTTTACTGAATTGCATGCTGAATATGTTAGTGTACTTAAACAATTAATTAGTACCAAGAAATTGTTAGAAGAAAAATGCATGTTGTATGATGAGATAAATTTGAAACATGAGTCTCTTAAAGACAGAAATGAAAATCTGAAAAAGGAAACTCATGAATTGAAATGTGATGTAGCTAAGTTTAATAGTGGTAAAAACAACTTAGATAGACTTCTTAGAAATCAAAGAAATCTAAGTGTTAAAACTGGACTTGGCTATAAACAACACATGCATGTTAACAAGCATCAAAAGTTTGTCAAATCCAAACAAATGCATGATAACTTTACTAGACCAAATCTGAAATCATCCCCTGCTGTTGTATGTCATTTTTGTTGCAAAAAGGGACATATGATTTTCAATTGCAAAACTGAAAAAACTTGCCAACAGAGGATGGAAACAAATTTGGAAAGTTAAGAAACAAGCATTTGAAACTAACCCCCCCAGGACCCAATTTAAATTGGGTACCTAAATCCAAAACTTGAATCATTTTTTGCAGATATGCTTGACATCCAGGAATCAATCATGGTATCTAGATAGTGGATGTTCCAAGCATATGACTGGAGACAAGTCAAAGTTCTTGTCTCTGAACTTAAAAGATGGTGGATTTGTCAAATATGGTGACAATAACAAAGGGAAGATCCTAGGCATTGGAGATATAGCAAGCAACTCAACTGCTGTTATCAAGGACGTTTTATTTGTGGAAGGTCTGAAACACAATTTACTAAGTATTAGTCAGCTGTGTGACAAAGGATTCCAGGTACACTTTACTTCTATGTCATGTACACTTGAGCATAAGGAAGTTAAAGGTATGAAATTGACAGGTAAAAGAGTTAACAATATTTACATGATAGATTTTGATTCCTTACCTGCAAATGATATATGTTGCTTATTATCTAATGCTGATGAGAACTGGTTATGGCATAAGAGAGTGGCTCATATTCATATGGACCACTTGAACAAGCTAGTTAGAAAGCAGTTAGTACTAGGTCTCCCAGATAGAAAGTTTTCTAAGGATAGACTATGTGACTCTTGTGAGAAGAGTAAACTAGTTAAGTCTTCTTTCCCCCTATAGACTTAGTTCAAACCAATATGGTCCTACAGTTAGTACATATGGATCTTTTTGGTCCATCTCAGGTTAGAAGTTTTGGAGGGAACCTATATGGCTATGTATTGGTTGATGATTACACTAGGTTCACATGGACATATTTTCTGACTCACAAGAGTGAGGCATTCTCAACTTTTAAGAAATTTGCTACTTTGGTTCAAAATAAGAATAAACAGAAAATTATATCCATTAAAAGTGATCATGGAGGTGAATTCCAAAATGATTCCTTTCAAACCTACTGTGAACATCATGGTATACAACACATATACTCAACCCCTAGAACTCCACAGCAAAATGGAGTAGTAGAAAGGAAGAATAGGTCCTTAGAGGAACTAGCTAGGACCATGCTTAAGGACTCTAACCTCCCTAAATACTTCTGGGCTGATGCCATAAACACTGCAACTCATGTAGTGAATAGGGTTCTTATTAGGCCTATACTTAGAAAAACTCCCTGTGAGTTATACAAGGGTAGAAAAACAAAACATATCATACTTTAGGGTCTTTGGATGCAAGTGCTTTGTGTTAAACAATGGCAAATAACATCTAGGAAAGTTTGATCCTAAGGCAGATGAGGGTATTTTTCTAGGTTATTCCCAGTCTAGTAAGGCCTATAGAATCTACAATAAAAGAACCAAAACTATAGAGGAATCTGTTCATGTAAAATTTGATGAAAACTTGAACAACAATCCTCCTATAGCTGGTAATTCTTTGGATGATATTGTAGAATCTGAACCAATAGAACCTGATGAACCTGTACTTCCAACCAACCTTGACTGTGTAGAACCTATTAGGGAAGATGATTTACCCAAAGAATGGAAGTTTACCAAAAACCATCCCATAAACAACATTATTGGAGAGATTTCAAAAGGAGTTTCAACCAGAAAATCCCTCAGAGAATTTTTGTAACTTTACAGCCTTTGTTTCTCAAGTAGAACCAAAAACATAAAGGAAGCTCTTATGGATCATGACTGGATAGTAGCCATGCAAGAAGAGCTCAATCAGTTTGAGAGAAACCAAAGTGTGGACTCTAGTTCCAAAACCAGAAGATAAACATGTCATAGGAACTAGGTGGGTCTTTAGAAACAAAATGGATGAGAATGGTGTTATTACTAGGAATAAAGCTAGGTTAGTGGCCAAAGGGTACAACCAAGAGGAGGGAATAGACTATGATAAAACCTATGCCCCAGTAGCTAGACTAGAAGCCATTAGAATCCTGATTGCTTATGCATGTATAATGGACTTTAAACTTTATCAAATGGATGTTAAAAGTGCCTTTTTAAATGAAGACATTCAGGAGAAAGTCTTTATGAGTCACACACCTGGTTTTTGAAGATCCTAAGCTTCCAAATCATGTGTTTTAAACTGACAAAAAGCCCTCTATGGCTTGAAACAAGCTCCAAGAGCTTGGTATGACAAGCTGAGCAATTTCCTCTTACAAGAAAATTTTTCAAAAGGAAATGTAGATAAGACACTTTTCATCAAAAGACAAGGAAAAGACATTCTATTGGTCCAAATTTATGTTGATGACATAATACTTGGATCAACAAATGATATGCTTTGTAAAGATTTGAAAAATACAATGAAAGGTAGATTTGAAATGTCCATGATGGGAGAATTAACTTACTTCTTGGGATTTCAAATCAAACAAAGCAAAAATGGCATTTTCCTAAGTCAAACCAAATACTGCAATGATCTTTTAAAGAAATTTGGTTTTGATAAGTTTAAATCCATTGATACACCTATGAGTCAAGCCTGCTATTTAGATAGAGATGAGAAGGGTAAAAACTGTAGATGTGACTGTGTTTAGAAGCTTGATAGGACCCTACTATACCTTACAGCTAGTAGACCAGATATCATGTTTAGTGTGTGCATGTGTGCTAGATACCAAGCCAATCCAAAAGAATCCCACCTTAGTGCAGTGAAGAGGAACCAAAAATCTAGGTTTGTGGTATCCTAAGGGATCTACTTGCACCCTAGTTGGTTATTCTTATTCTGATTTTGCTGTATGCAAATTGGACAGAAAGAGTACATCTGGTACTTGCCAACTATTAGGGAACTCACTGTGTCTCTTGGCATAGCAAGAAACAAAATAGTGTTGCACTTTCAACAGCTGAAGCTGAGTATGTAGCTGCTGGCAGCTGTTGTGCACAAATCCTTTGGATGCAACAACACCTCTCTGATTTTGGTGTTGATCTAGGTACAGTGCCCATTATGTGTGATAATACTAGTGCTATTAATATCACTAAGAACCCTGTCATGCATTCTAGGACTAAGCACATAGAGATTAGGCATCACTTCATTAGAGATCAATACCAACAGGGTAAGATTAAGTTGGAATATGTCAATACAACTGATCAGTTTACTGACATTTTCACCAAGGCCTTGCCCAAGGACAGTTTTTTCTTTATAAGAATGAAACTTGGCATTATGGATCTCAATGAAATCTGATCATTATGACCAAATCGATTGCTAAAATCAATTATTCTGTGACCAGATAGGACAAATGCATTACAAATTCGATTGGATAATTGATTTATGATGCACAGTGTTTTAAATTTTCAATTTGGAAACACGATAATCGATTGCTAAATCGATTTGTTTGGTATTTAGTGTGTTATTTCTCTATGTCACAATTACTGAATCGATTGGATAATCGATTGTTCACATCTCAGAAGCCTGATTGCTGAAGATTACATTACCTCAATAGATTGGTAAATCGATTACAGATTTGGAAAATGATTTAAAGAATCGATTGGATAATCGATTGATTGGTCAAGTTATCTACAAATTTGAGAAGTTTTTCAGACTCAAACCCGAGCATCGATTGGGTCAAATTAGTTGAGAATCTGTTGTTGAAGGAATCGATTTGGGAATCGATGTTGAAATTTGAAATTTTTCAGAACTTAAGAGGCAATCGATTTGGACATCGATTTAGTAAAGAAGGATCTTTTACAAAATCGATTTGGGAATCGATTGACAATATATCCATTGAGAAATTTATAGCCGTTAGATGCAGGTGTAACGGATACTTTCAAACAACGTTAACCTAATCGATTGGACAATCGATTTGGTGAACCCAGAAAGTAAAAAACAATCGATTGGGAAATCGATTCTGCACAGTGCTATTAAAAACCCTAAATCGATTTCACAATCTATTTTCACAATTCTGCTCTCAGTTTACTCATTCAACTGGATCAAATTTCTCAGCATCCAATCTTTCTCAGTCAATCAATCTTCAATCAATCTACAATGGCTCGCGTAAAACAAACAACAAGGCGTCCATCTTCATCATCAAAATCAATCTCGCTAGATTCATTCTTCCACCTCAAGTGAAGAACACCTTCACCTTCACCTCCTCCACCCTCCATCACCTCCAGCCAAGAGGGTATCCATCCCAACCCACAAGGTTTTGGCAAAAGATAAGGCAAAAGCTGTTGCTGCTTCCCAGGAACCTACCAAGAAAAGAAAAGCTCCACAAACTGAGAAGTTAATGGGTGATGCTATGAAGGGAGCCACCCAGAAGAAGAAGAAGGCCTCTCCTCAACCAAAGAAGGATTCTCCTCAACCTAAGAAGGCTCTGCCTTCTAAGGATAAACAAGTTGAAGACACTTCTCTTCCTGCCTCCTTCCTAAAAAGAAAGATTCAAGAGGCTCGGACTCTTGATTTCACTTACTTTGATACAAATGTTTTACCTTCCAAAACCATTTGAGATTTCACGGGTTGGAAGATTTTCTTTCTTGCTCACCTGAGGCAACCCTAAGCTAATAAGAGCTTTCTACTCCACTTTCATTCTTACTAAAACTGGTTTTGCTGCTGAAAGTTAAAGGAAAGAGAATCTCAATGACATTTGAGGAATTCCCCAAGTTGACCGGTTTACCATTCTGTGGTTTCACCATTGATGGTAGAGCACAAGATGCTTCTGAAGAAGAAGGTTGGGAAACCTCAATGGACAAGCATGCGGCAATACAAGAGCTGATGATCAACGGTTTTGTTGAGAAGGTTTCTCTTCCAACAGGCCAGATGAAGGTTGAACACCGCATGCTCATGTACGTACTAACTCGGATGTTTAGTACCTCGTGCCGAAAATCACGCGGTTGTTCAGCGGCTGGGACATAATTCTGCTGTGGGGGCTGTACAAAGAGCTCAGGATGAGTTGGGCTTGATTTGTGCTGCTGAATATGCTCGAATCAGCACAAGGCAAGCATCTGCTACCCTATCCCCAACTGGTGACGAAGATTCTGAGGTATTTCAAGGTGTCTCTCGCCAATGAAGAATCTGTCAAAACCACCCTAACATTTGGTGAATCAATTGTGAAACCAAATGCAATTGAAGCGTATCAACGGCATCTGGACCAGAACTCCAAACACTACCGAACAACCTCAACCAAGTGCAGAACCGACTGAGCCTGCTGAAGCACCATCTAAGATGATGGCTAAGCTGCTGGAACTGATAGCATCACAGGCTGCCCACAATGCAAAGGTGGAAGCCTCTCTGCAAAAGCTCCAAGCAACTTTGAACTCCGTCGTTCAAGATGTCGCTGCAATCCAGGAGCACTTGGGGCTCAAAATGTCGTTTGAAGACATTGTTGAGATTGGAAGACAAGCAACCGAGAACCAAACCAACCCAACCTAGATGGTTCTGAACCTCATGGGGAGGAGACACTTGCTGAGGTTAATACATCAGTCTCTTCTTCTCCCGCTGATAATAATGAGGAGCAGTCCTAGTTTTAGGTGTTTAGGTTTTAGTTTCTTTGTTGTTCTGTCATGTTCTGGTTATGTTGTTGATATGTTGTTTCATAAGCTTTTTTGTATATATATATATATATATATATATATGTTATGTTTTGTTCAAATCAACTCTCTTGTATATATCTTATCTTTTTGTATTAAATGACAAAGGGGGAGATTGATTTTAACTTGCGATTATTTTACATGCTGTTGATCATATAGTGTTCTGATGTTGGATATATGCTCTGATATATGTATGCAATACTGATGCTCTAAGATGTTATATGATCTGATATGTAATGAATGCCCTGATATCATAATGCTATAATATGATTTTAAACTCTGATGTATGCTAGCTTGTGATCTAATGCATATTACTCTGATACAATGCATTCTGATACACAACTTTGTACTCTGTTTACACTTTGATATCATTTTGTTCTTATATTGTTGAAATGTATCATACATTCCAAAACTTAGGGGAGATTTTAAAAATAATCTTAATGTTAAAACTGTATGTTTGTCATTAAATCAAAAAGGGGGAGATTGTAAGTCATGAGCTTCACAGATCATGTTTTTGATTTAATTCCCAAACACACAGTACATATGAAATATTTGATTGATCTAATGTTTTGAATTGAGAAATATTTCAGGCAAACAAGACACCATACAATTGGAACAATAGCTTGCAACTCAAGAAATCAACCAAAGTTGGAGGATGTACTTGAGAAAGATGCAAAAATGTATAGTGTTATTAGGTGTCTTAGTATTAAGTTTAGTAGACTAATCACTATGGTCTCACACTTAAGTCTTTGCCAATGAATACAAATCAATCAAACCAAAAGTCAATTGATGAATCGATTGTCTGACTCAGAACCAAAGTTTTCACTACACAAATCGATTGGGCAATCGAATTAGTTAAAGGTTTTTAGTGAAACCTGAGTTCTGGGCTAAAACCAATCAATTGGACAATCGATTGGACAATCCATTGAGCAATCGATTTTGCCTATCACAGAAACAACCAGTTATTGAATCAATCGATTGCCAAATCGATTGGGACAAAGTTTTTAAATCAGGAATAAGTTCTATGATACAACAAATCGATTGGGACATCAATTGATTTAGATTTCTTAAACTCCAAGATTGTGGCAATTGATTAGGCAATCGATTGCAAATTAATCATTGATCAGAACCACTTTGATAAATCGATTGGCAAATAGATTGTGACAAAATAGCTGAGGTTCTGTAACAAGCACAATCGATTGGCAAATCGATTGTTGAAAACGTCTGAGTCACTGTGATCAGCACAATCGATTGACGAATCGATTGAAGCTAATTTTTAAGTTACAGAAAGGAAAGCTCATTGCCAAATTGATTAGGACTGTGATTATGCAATCGACTGAGCAATCGATTGTGTTTGTTCTCGTTGTTTTGAACAATACTCCCACAATCGATTACTCAATCGATTCTGATATAATCATAGTATCAATTCTGATTTATGTATTAAAGGAATCGATTGGCAAATCGATTCATGCTATATGATCAAGATTCAAGAAAAACAAGACATGCGAAAATCGATTAGGGAATCGATTAAAGCATTATAAAATCGATTAGGCAACGATTGTCCTGGTGTTTTCTTTGAATATATATAAGCTGATTCAATCACTTTTGAAAACAATTTTTTGCATAACTTTTTCATAATCTTTGACAATCATCTGAATAACCTTTGGAAAACTTTTACACATCCTTTGAACATCTTGATAAACACTTTGAGAGAAAAGTTTTTACAACCACACAAACATTCATAGCCCAAACACTTTTGTGTGAGAATCAATATAGTGATTGAGTCAAAATCTTGGTACTTCTTTTAATTCTTGTAAAAGACAATTCTTCGTAATTGAAGATTTAGAAAATCCAGTTAGGAAACTGGTGGCGATCTTCGTTGATGTAAGATCATCAAGAACAAGATTTACTTTGATCTTGTGTGAGTTTTACGATCGACTGCAAGGATCAAGGGTTTAGAAATAGAAGTGAGTTTGAGTTATATAGATAGGCTTTGAGGAAGCTGGACAATCTGTAAAAGGTTCTCAATTCATTCTATTGGAAAAAGGCTGAAATCCAGTTGGATTTCAGGACTGGATGTACGCTGTCAAACTGATAGCTGAACCAGTATAAATCTTGGTGCACTCTCTCTTAACTCTCTTTACTTTTCATGATATTGTATGCGATTTTAAATTTCCGCTGTGTACTATCTGTATGAATCTTGCACTGTTAATATAGGAATTAAGATTAAACCAATTGGATAGATTTTTTTAATTCTTGACTTAGAATAGAGTTAGATTATCTTGATGATCATAATTCTCTTATTCTTAAATAAAAAAGAAGTCATAGTTTGCCAACAAAGGACACAAATGAATTTACTGGATGCACAAGATTGATTAAAACCCTAATTGGACAAGAATAAGCCAAGGGAGTACGAAAATGACCGAAATGATAATCTAATGACACAAATGAACTTATTGGATGCACCAAATTGGTTAAAAACCCTAATTGGACAAGAATTAGCCTAGGGAGGATGAAAATGACCTAAACGTTAATCCAAGGACACAAAACACACCTATTGGATGCACAAGATTGGTTAAAAACCCTAATTGGACTAGAATAAGCCTAAGGAGGACGAAAATGACCTAAATGTTAATCCAATGACACAACACACCTATTGTATGCACAAGATTAGTTAAAAACCCTAATTGGACAAGAATAAGCCTAGGGAGGACGAAAATGACCAAAATGTTAATCCAATGACCCAAATGAACTTATTGGATGCACAAGATTGGCTACAAACCCTAATTGGACTAGAATAAGCCTAGGGAGGACGAAAATGACCTAAATGTTAATCCAATGACACAAATGAACTTATTGGATGCACAAGATTGGTTAAAAACCCTAATTGGACAAGAATAAGCCTAGGGAGGACGAAAATGACCTAAATGTTAATCCAATGACACAAATGAAAATTATTGGATGCACAAGATTTGTTAAAAACCCTAATTGGACAAGAATAAGCCTAGGGAGGACGAAAATGACCTAAATGTTAATCCATGACACAAATGAACTTATTGGATGCACAAGATTGGTTAAAAACCCTAATTGGACAAGAATAAGCCTAGGGAGGACGAAAATGACCTAAATGTTAATCCAATGACACAAATGAACTTATTGGATGCACAAGATTGGTTAAAAAACCCTAATTGGACAAGAATAAGCCTAGGGAGGACGAAAATGACCTAAATGTTAATCCAATGACACAAATGAACTTATTGGATGCACAAGATTGGTTAAAAACCCTAAATTGGACAAGAATAAGCCTAGGAGGACGAAAATGACCTAAATGTTAATCCAATGACACAAACACACCTATTGGATGCACAAGATTGGTTAAAAACCCCCTAATTGGACAAGAATAAGCCTAGGGAGGATGAAAATGACCTAAATGTTAATCCAATGACACAAATGAACACAAATAACTTATTGGATGCACAAGATTGGTTAAAAACCCTAATTGGACAAGAATAAGCCCTAGGGAGGACGAAAATGACCTAAATGTTAATCCAATGACACAAATGAACTTATTGGATGCACAAGATTGGTTAAAAACCCTAATTGGACAAGAATAAGCCTAGGGAGGACGAAAATGACCTAAATGTTAATCCAATGACACAAATGAACTTATTGGATGCACAAGATTGGTTAAAAACCCTAATTGGACAAGAATAAGCCTAGGAGGACGAAAATGACCTAAATGTTAATCCAATGACACAAATGAACTTATTGGATGCACAAGATTGGTTAAAAAACCCTAATTGGACAAGAATAAGCCTAGGGAGGACGAAAATGACCTAAATGTAATCCAATGACACAAATGAACTTATTGGATGCACAAGATTGGTTAAAAACCCTAATTGGACAAGAATAAGCCTAGGGAGGACGAAAATGACCTAAATGTTAATCCATGACACAAATGAAAATTATTGGATGCACAAGATTTGTTAAAAACCCTAATTGGACAAGAATAAGCCTAGGGAGGACGAAAATGACCTAAATGTTAATCCAATGACACAAATGAACTTATTGGATGCACAAGATTGGTTAAAAAACCCTAATTGGACAAGAATAAGCCTAGGGAGGACGAAAATGACCTAAATGTTAATCCAATGACACAAATGAACTTATTGGATGCACAAGATTGGTTAAAAACCCTAATTGGACAAGAATAAGCCTAGGGAGGACCTAAATGTTAATCCAATGACACAAATGAAAGATGCACAAGATTGGTTAAAAACCCTAATTGGACAAGAATAAGCCTAGGGAGGACGAAATGACCTAAATGTAATCCAATGACACAAATGAACTTATTGGATGCACAAGATTGGTTAAAAAACCCTAATTGGACTAGAATAAGCCTAGGGAGGACGAAAATGACCTAAATGTTAATCCAATGACACAAATGAACTTATTGGATGCACAAGATTGGTTAAAAACCCTAATTGGACAAGAATAAGCCTAGGGAGGACGAAAATGACCTAAATGTTAATCCAATGACACAAATGAACTTATTGGATGCACAAGATTGGTTAAAAACCCTAATTGGACAAGAATAAGCTAGGGAGGACGAAAATGACCTAAATGTTAATCCAATGACACAAATGAACTTATTGGATGCACAAGATTGGTTTAAAACCCTAAATGGACAAGAATAAGCCTAGGGAGGACGAAAATGACCTAAATGTTAATCCAATGACACAAACACAACCTATTGGATGCACAAGATTGGTTAAAAACCCTAATTGGACAAGAATAAGCCTAGGGAGGACGAAAATGACCTAAATGTTAATCCAATGACACAAATGAATTATTGGATGCACAAGATTGGTTAAAAACCCTAATTGGACAAGAAATAGCCTAGGGAGGACGAAAATGACCTAAAATGTTAATCCAATGACACAAATGAACTTATTGGATGCACAAGATTTGTTAAAAAACCCTAAATTGGACAAGAATAAGCCTAGGGAGGACGAAAATGACCTAAATGTTAATCCAATGACACAAATGAAACTTATTGGATGCACAAGATTGGTTAAAAACCCTAATTGGACAAGAATAAGCCTATGGAGGACGAAAATGACCTAAATGTTAATCCAATGACACAAATGAACCTATTGGATGCACAAGATTGTTTAAAACCCTAATTGGACAAGAATAAGCCTAGGGAGGACGAAAATGACCTAAATGTTAATCCAAGGACACAAATGAACTTATTGGATGCACAAGATTTGTTAAAAACCCTAATTGGACAAGAATAAGCCTAGGGAGGACGAAAATGACCTAAATGTTAATCCAATGACACAAATGAACTTATTGGATGCACAAGATTGGTTAAAAACCCTAATTGGACAAGAATAAGCCTAGGGAGGACGAAAATGACCTAAATGTTAATCCAATGACATAAATGAACTTATTGGATGCACAAGATTGGTTAAAAACCCTAATTGGACAAGAATAAGCCTAGGGAGGACGAAAATGACCTAAATGTTAATCCAATGACACAAATGAACTTATTGGATGCACAAGATTGTTAAAAACCCTAATTGGACAAGAATAAGCCTAGGGAGGACGAAAATGACCTAAATGTTAATCCCATGACACAAATGAACTTATTGGATGCACAAGATTGGTTAAAAACCCTAATTGGACAAGAATAAGCCTAGGGAGGACGAAAATGACCTAAATGTTAATCCAATGACACAAATGAACTATTGGATGCACAAGATTGGTTAAAAACCCTAATTGGACAAGAATAAGCCTAGGGAGGACGAAAATGACCTAAATGTTAATCCAAGGACACAAATGAAATTATTGGATGCACAAGATTGCACAAGATTTAAAAACCCTAATTGGGCAAGAATAAGCCTAGGGAGGACGAAAATGACCTAAATGTGTTAATCCAATGACACAAATGAACCTATTGGATGCACAAGATTGGTTAAAAAAACCCTAATTGGACAAGAATAAGCCTAGGGAGGACGAAAATGACCTAAATGTTAATCCAATGACACAAATGAACTTATTGGATGCACAAGATTGGTTAAAAACCCTAATTGGACAAGAATAAGCCTAGGGAGGACGAAAATGACCTAAATGTTAATCCAAGGACACAAATGAACTTATTGGATGCACAAGATTGGTTAAAAACCCTAATTGGACAAGAATAAGCCTAGGGAGGACGAAAATGACCTAAATGTTATATCCAATGACACACAATGAACTTATTGGTTCATCCATGACACAAATGAACTATTTGGTTAAAAACCCCTAATTGGACTAGAATAAGCCTAGGGAGGACGAAAATGACCTAAATGTTAATCCAATGACACAAACACACCTATTGCATGCACAAGATTGGTTAAAAACCCTAATTGGGCAAGAATAAGCCTAGGGAGGACGAAAATGACCAAAATGTTAATCCAATGACCCAAATGAACTTATTGGATGCACAAGATTGGCTACA